>JABUQX010145100.1:12500-17500 GCA_015478945.1 Trachelipus rathkii | reverse complement strand
TAATATTTTGAGCTTGAACTTATTCTTTACTGTGTTTCTTCTTTTTTCTTTTTCGGTGTTTACATTTCAGCAAACCTGGACTGCTTCTTCAATGATTAAAGAGTCTTCAACACCTCTTGACTTCTTTTTTTTTTTCTTTCTTTTTTTTTGTGCTCTCCTGTTTCATCAGCATTGATAACAATGGAGGAACCATTTAAACTATTTGTTTCTGACTGTTCCTGCATTTCCATTAGTTTACTTTTCTCTTCTGTTCCTTCAAAATTTTTTAAGAAGTTCAATATATATATATATATATATATATATATATATATATATATATATATATATATATATATATATATATATATATATATATATATATATATATATATATATATATATTGGTTTCTTTCTTTTTTCTCCCCATATAGATTGTTAGTCATTGACTGTTTCATTAAGGCATTGGTGGGATTCATGTTGGTGCTGGATGTTTCAATGAGTGTCTTGAAGGCGATGATTATTCCTCTTCGATCTGGCCTTTTGCTGGTGTGTTGTCTGAATTCATCTTCTTGAGAAGGTGTTCTTTTTCTTCCGGGTTCACGTTTAATGTCTTTTTTCTTCAGCTTTTCGAGATTAGTTACCAATAATACAAGAGGTTTAAAAAGATTCACTCCTTGTATTTTTAGAACATTTATTTAAACTTTCACTATAATTTATATAAAACATTGGTTGCACATCGCAAGACTTGAAATACTTTTAAGATTAAAAGAATTTGTATAAAAACTTTGTCATTCACGTCTGTGGAATAAAGTTTTTTTTCAGTGAAGTATACGTAATAAAACCTTGTTGTTATTGTCTGTGGAAAAATCCACGAAACTAAATTCATCTCATTTTTGGCTCGAAATCATCATGCAAGGTATATAATAAGATAAAAAAACAAAGATATTTAAATAATTTGATAAATAATTTTATAAAAAAAACGTTTTATAATTGTAAAATACATAATATTAAAGTAGATTGTAAACACAATTTATATTTCAAATGATAAAATACTAAATTAAATATTACAATCTATAAATTTTATGGCATAATTAAATTTTTTTGGTCTTTTTATTAAAGAAAACACATTTCATGTATAACTCAACAATTTGTTAATACATAATACCTTGGGCCTTAAAAGTGAAGCCGTTAAACACTAAGACGAACTTGTAGCACTGAGTTACATCTAGGCACTAAAGATTGTTCTTATTGTTCAGTAGATGATGTGGTCTTCTGTGAAGGCGAATCACTATCTGAGGGAGGAAGTTCTGGCATATATGAAGCTTGATGTTGATTTCTCTGATGAGATTTTGAAGGAAGTATGAATCACAAAGAAGAATGCAGCTCGAATGAAGATATATAGAGCGATTGTGGTATGTTGTCCTCCATTGTAGTAAACATATCACTATATCGAAAATGATTAGTCTCCATTTTACTAAAATAGCCAATATATATATATATATATATATATATATATAGGAGTTATATATATATATATATATATATATATATATATATATATAGATATATATATATATATATATATATATATATATTATATATATATATATATATATATATATATATATATATATATATATATAAATATTTATCTATATTATAAAAGAAAAAAATATATATATATATATATATATATATATATATATATATATATATATATATATATATATATATATATATATATATATATATATATATATATATATATTTTCTCCCTTTTAAGGAGTTATTCGGAGATCTATATGTCTTTAGATCTTACGTGTCCGTGGTCAAACCTTGACCATAAGGACATTCCAAAAAGATTTTTTACCCAAATCCCAACACAAGTCGCAAGATTGCAATGCTCTTTCGTACAACCATTAAGCTCAGTTCCAGTGTGTTGACAGATACTGGGAGCTTCTCCAGATGTTTTATAAGACTCTTCTTTATTACACCCAGCGTTCCAACTACTATGGGAATCACCACGATGTCATTGGTGTTCCACATTCTTCTGATTTCGTGTTTGAGTCTTTGATATTTTATCTCCTTTTCCCTTTCATATGCCACCACGTTATTATCATTTGGGACTCCCACTTCTATTATATAACACTTGACTACGATGTCCGGTCTATTATGGGCGACTGCTACATCCGTTGGGATGACAGAATCATAGAGTAGCAGCACCTCTTCATTTTCTTCTATTTCTGGGGGATTGTGTTTCCAGTAGTTGACCGCTTCTGTCCTGATATTATACTTTTGGCACAATTTAAAATGGATCAACTTGCAGATGGTGTTATGCCTTTCAGTGTATAGATGTCTGTTTAGCAGAGTCTGACATCCTGCTAGAATGTGAGGGACAGATTCTGTGTCTTGGTCGCACACTCTACATTTGTCGCTGATGTTCTCTCTTTCTATATGCTTTCGATGCCATCTTGTTCTAATTGTTCTGTCTTGAGCAGCTATAATCACTCTTTCCTCTTCTGCTTGCAATCGTCCCCTCGTGAGTATCTCCACTGACTTTTCCTTATCTATATAACTTTCATCAATGATTTTCTTGTATTCTTTTGCCATTGCTTGTTGTCTCCACTGGTTTATATGTTTCTTCTTCCTCTCTGCTTCGAATTTGTCTTTTAATATTTTTGTCTTTTCCTTTTGCGTTTTTTCTTCCCACCTTTGGCCTTGTTCCACTCTAATGTTGTTCACATTCATGTAGTCCGTTTTCTTTTTAATTATTGAGGTTGTTGTTGGCTTGCCTCTTTCATGTTGATACACCCACTGGAGGAATTTGCTTTCTGCGCCTTCCAGGTATTGGCCCAACCCTATTATTTCTCTTTTGTATATGTAGTCTATCTCCACCAACCCCATGCCTCCTTCTCTACGTTCCGTGTACATTCTAGACAAAATATGTCCCCTATAAATCATTTTGTGCGCATTTAACATTTTTCTCGTTTTAACATCGATCTTGTTGAGGTCTTCCTGGAACCAGTCAATCACTCCACAACTGTACAGGATGACAGGTACAGCTAATGTCTTAATGGCCTCTATTTTATTCCTAGCACTTAATTCTGATTTTAATATTGCCTTGGTCCTTCTTAAATATTCTCTTTCCAATTTCTCTTTCATCACCTTATGTTCCACCTTCTCCGACTCCTCCACTCCTAGATATTAGTACTCTATTGTTCTAGTTGTCGTATGATGGTATCGTCAATTGTGATGTTTTCATTCTCCGTTCTTCTCCCTTTCCTGAGTGTAAGGAAAGCACATTTATCCAGTCCAAACTCCATACATATATCCTCCGAGAACTTCTTCACTACCTCCACCTGCTTGATTGTTTCTTGTCTGTTTGGGGCATATAATTTTAGGTCATCCATATAGAACAGATGCGAGATTATTCTGCTTGATTTTTCATTACGTGCGTTAATTCTGTATCCATTTTGTAATTTATTTATTAGATTGCTTAAAGGGTTAATGGCCAAAATGAAGAGCAGTGGAGATTTTCTATCTCAACCGAAGATCCCTCTTTTTATGTTGATTTTTTCCAACTCAATCAATCCCTTCTCATACTTTAGTTTTAAAATTGACCTTCCATTGCCTCATTCCTTCTTTTATAAAATCTACTATTTTTTTGTTTATTTTGTATATTTTTAATACTTCTATAATCCAGCTATGGGGAACACTGTCGTACGCCTTCTTATAATCTATCCAGGTCATGCTCAGATGTTTCTGGTTCTTTCTACTATTTTCAAGGATCATTTTGTTGATTAATAATTGATCTTTTGTGCCCATACTATTTCTGATGCATCCTTTCTGTTCTTCGTTTACTATATTATTATTTTCTACATGTTTATATATTCTAGATGCTATTATTGCTGTTAAAGTTTTATATATGGTAGGTAGACATGTTATAGGCCGGTATTTTGTTGGATTTTTGGTTTCTTCAGATTTTGGTATGAGGTTTGTGTCTCCTGTTATCAGCCATTCGAAGGGCTTCTCTTCCATTTATTAATCTGTTAATACATTTTGTTAGGGGGCTGATAAGCACTGTGACCTTCTTTAGCCATACATTCTGGACTTTATCGGGTCCAGGTGCTTTCCAGTTATTGAGCTTCACGAGGACGTCCTTTACTTCTTTCTGACTTATTTCTCCAAACTCCATTTCATTAATACCATTTATTTGCGGGTCATTTATTATTTCTTCCTTCCACTCCGCTTCATTGTTATGTTGTCGTTCATCTTCATATATGTTTTTCCATACTCTTTCAATCTCTTCCTTTCTTGGAGGTTCAGTGACTTTGATTTCGTCATTTCTCAGTTTTCTATACAATCTTCCGGGGTCTTGTTTAAACATTTGATTTTGTTCTTTCTGTTTTTCGTTTCTTTCATATCTTCTTAACCTTTTACTTTTTGCTGCAAGACTTAATTTTCTTCTAGTGATCGCATGAACTAATTTATTGCCTTGTCTAACTCTTTCTCTTCTAATTATATTTTGTACTTGTCTTATTACTATTTCAGATCTCAACTGACCTCCCTGAAATGACGATAAAATGGAAATCTCCTTTCTTAATTTTAGTATTTCTTTCTCTAGTCTAAATTTCCAGGGTTTGATTCTCTCTTTTCCGGTTCCTCTTCTCTCCTTCATCACTCCAACTCCCATGTTATCCGCTATGGCTCGACCTACTGAATAATATAGTCTGTTGAGTTCTGTAACATCACAATCAATTGGTACTATTCTTGGCAGGACTCTGTTGACTATTCCAATCTGTTTGTTCATCTCAAAGAAATTATTTATTTTATTTATTCGGAGTCTTTTTTCAATTCCCTCTATCAGATCTATTTCCCTGTAATGAGCTATTTTCTGTATCATACCATCAAGTTGTTCTCTGGTATATTGAGTCTCTTCATTCTCTCTCTTTCATTTCTTCCATTTTCCTCATATATATATATATGCGCAGTGGTATGTGGTCTCAATTGTGTTGTACCTA
>JABUQX010145100.1:5000-7500 GCA_015478945.1 Trachelipus rathkii | reverse complement strand
TATTATTTTTACTTCATTGAAATGTTTTATATGTTTGTGCGCATTGTCAAATGCCCCCAAATATGTATACATTTGATTGAAGGTTAATTTTTATATCTTGTATAATTATTATAACATATTTCTCACTCCTAGTTTATCGCGGGAAGTAATGTAGCACTCCATTATAACTTTGTAAAAATTTTAATTTATGTTCGTACTTATGGTAAGATTTGCGAGAGCAAAATTTTAGCATAAGTCGAAATGAAATAATATATAAACCCGTCCTGTTAAGATACTCATCAGTCAGATTAAAAATTCATCAAGAGTCAGAAGAAATAGATCTCACTCAAGATACTCTCTCTAGAACTCCTCAAAACATAAAAACGCAGCTTTCGGCAAGAGAGGTAAATTTCAAGGAAGGGATGCGACTCCAAATTTCGATTTCAAATTTTCGCAAAAAAGAAGAGGCAGGCAAGTGTGGTAAACGCGCTGGAAAGTCCGTGACTACTAATTCGCCTACGAAGAAAGAGTATCTTAACAGAAGGGACTTTTGTTGTTACTTCTTTACTTTCATTGAATATCTTTACTGTGTTAGTCACTTTAATTCAAAATATGAATCTTAAATTCATCATCCTCTTATAGTGTGCTTGCTCTAAAAAAACCACTAACTTAGCAAGTCGTTCTTTTATATATATATATTATATATATATATATATATATATATTATATTATATTATTATAATATATATATATATTATATATTATTTATATATATTAAATATATATATATATAGTTAAAGAGATATATATATATATATATATATATATATATATATATATATATATATATATATATATATATATATATATATATATATATATATATATATTATTTTTATATATTTTTTTATTATTATTTTTATATATATATATATACATAAAAACTTAAAAGAAATATATATGTTAATATATATATATATATATATATATATAGTTATATATATATATATATATATATATATTATATATATATATATATTACATATTTCTCTATACATAATATTTTATTATTTTTATTTAATTAAATGAAATTCATTATTATTTCTTATTTATGCAATTTTTCTTGTTGTATTTTCATTTAAATTTTATCCAAACCTTTTTCTTCATTTTGAAATCAAATTCTTCCCCTTTCCTGCTTTCCCCTCTTCTCCTCTTCTAAAATATTAAAGACGTGAAGGAAAATAAGGGGAGTGAAAAAAATATTTAGGGGAAAAAATCGCCATCTGTTCCCAACAACCAAGCTTAAAAGTCGTATATATTCCAGATTTTTATAAGATTCCATAAATTGGTTTAAATTTAATAAAAATCATATTACAAATACAACGCGATATATTTTTATTTTATTTTTATTTTTCGGGGAAAAGAAAAATTTTATTTTTGTTTTATTTTTTGCGTTCTATTTGGAAATAAGAGTCAATTTTGGGGTTTGAAAAACAATTTTAATTAAATGTTATATTTAAGTTGGTTATAATGTATGTTTCATATATATATATATATATATATATATATATATATATATATATATATATATATATATATATATATATATGTTATATATATATATATATATATAAAGTATATATATATATATATATATATATATATATATAAAAATATATATATATATATATATATATATATATATATATATATATATAGTATATATATAAATATATTGAAAGAAATATATGTATATATAGCATATATATATTTCTGTAGCTCATTAAAACAAAGTGAGTTAACTTATATATATTTATGTTATATTTATATATATATATATATATATATATAAAGAAGAAGAAAGAAGAAAGAGTATATATATATATATATATATATATATATATATATATATATATATATATATATAGGGTGCTACATATTTAACTCCCATATTAAAAAGGGGGATTGGAAAGAAATGGTACGAGGTATCAACAATGTAGATATAAAAAAGTTTGGTCCATTAAATTTTAAAAATTATTTCGTCCAAATGGTGGCCTTGACGGGCGATACACATTTGGAGCCGTTCTTGAAAGTTTCCCATCGCTCTCACTAGCATGGAGGGGACTCCGTCAATTTCCTCTTGAATGACTTCCTTCAGTTAGTCCCAGGACCTAGGAAGATGTTTGAAAACCTTTGCCTTAAGGAACCCCCACAGAAAAAAGTCCCAAGGGCTTAAATCAGGTGAGTGCGATGGCCACGGAATTACCTCGTGTAAGGAGACGACTCGTCACGGGAACATATCCTGGGAGATCTTGCGAGGACGGCGTGCTGTATGGGCCGGAGCTCCATCCTGTTGGAACCACAAGTTCTCTGGGTTGTGTTATTCCCTATACTCTTCAATTTTAGGTCGCAGGAAATTCTCCAACATGTTGCAGTATTGATCTGAATTGACAGAAATTGTGACTTCACCTTCTTCAAAAAAGTAAGGCCCAATGATGCCTATAGACGACAAAGCACACCA
>JABUQX010145099.1:35000-47720 GCA_015478945.1 Trachelipus rathkii | reverse complement strand
TTGGTTCTGTGGATTTCGTTTATTTCCCTTTTAATGAATTTGGCGAATTAAGACTATTATTCGGATTAAGTTTTCAGCTACAACCTGGTGACGATTTAACTGTTCTAATATTAATTTACAAAAAAACTTTGCCTTTATAACGAGATCTAAGCAAGTTGCAATAGTATGGTCATTAATTTCCACCAGAACTAAAGCGTATTTTTGGCTCTGGTTTTATGACATCTTTTATTCTTTTTAAACCGTGGTGTCATTTATTTGAAGATGGTTCAAGTGCTATCCTTAGCGTAGAGATTAATGGTATTGCATCTGAGACAGAAGAAGTTTTAGAGGCGCTGATTTTTTGGCATCAATAATCTCATGATCTATTGACTCAAATTATTATAAACTTCATGATGTGAATCATGAGTAAGCGTCATACACAGTTGACTAGAGTCCAATGCTCTTATCTAAATTTGCGTTGAATTCATCTTAAGTATTTTTATTATAAAATTCTTTATCAAATCTCGACAATAAATATCTGAGCAACATCCGCAGGGAAAAGCGCGGGCGGATCTTTAATAATGTACGGATGCGGATGTTACCTGCATCACACACATATATATATATATATATATATATATATATATATATATAGAGATAAATATATATATATATATATATATATATATATATATATACTGCTATATATATTCTATACTAACTTTCTTCTTATATATATATATGCTTATATATATATATATATATATATATATATATATATACCATATATTAGGCCATATAGGGATAAAAGTATTGGTATCGGTATCGGCAAAAATTTTTGGTATCGGTATCGGTAATGAAAAAATTGCTTGTATTGGTATCGGCCTCAAATTTTGGTATCATTTAAACACATATATATATGTATATATATATATATATATATATATAATATATATGCTATATATATATATATATATATATATATATATATATATATATATATATATATATATATATTACAATTTCTTCGTCTGCTCTACTCCCATAAGAAACAAATTTTATGTTGGACCCCCTCCCATGTAAGGGTAACTGGAAATGAAATCTCCGACAGAGAGGCCAAAATGGCCGCCTCTTCTTTCGGAGCTGTTCCAGGTACCTCCCAGATGCCATTCGACAAGGTCGCCTCCCATAAACTGAGTATTATCCTGCTCTCCGACTAGACTTCCAATCTTATTGGCAAGAGTGGTGGACAAGTCATCAGCAGGGAGCGAAACTTCAAAATATAAAGCCGAGCATTGGTGAGTGGCCTTGCTCTCAAACAAGCTGCTACAGGAGTGATACTTGCGAGCCTAAGTATTGGTCACACCAATATCACTCACAGCCACTACATGTCACGGGACACGGGACCCTCCTCCCATCTGCAAATTTTGCCGTCGCCATACCCCGCAATCTGTTTCCCATATCTTCATTGATTGTCCCCAACTGGACCCCACTCGCCATCGTCATTTTCCTACCTTAAGGTCCATAACACCTTCTAAGCAGTTACGTCTGAGTTACTTTTGCAGTAACTATTTTCTTGTATCTTCAAGAACTGAATATTCTTTATAATATATTTTATGTAATATTGGGACTGTTTGTAATGTAGGGACATCGCTTTATTTAGCTTTTTATTCTTGACTGAATATTCATTTCGCCATCCAAATTTTTTGACATTTGAAATGTGTATGAGCCGGGACCCACCCATGGAGTTGATTATTCAACTCAGTGTAGCCGCTTCTTTGAGCCGTGGTGGGTCCCGTACAAACTCCCCCCCCAAAAAAAAAAATAATATATATATATATATATATATATATATATATATATATATATATATATATATATATATATATATATATATATATATGCTATATATATATATAGTATATATATATATATATATATATATATATATATATATATACTATATACTCTACTACTATATATATACACTAGAATCCGATCTGGCACAATGAAATATCTAAAAGGAAATAATGTAAGATAATATTACAACATGATATACACAAGGAAAGATGTATTTCATTAACAGCAAAAATTTCATCAATTCCATAGCCTCGATATATATATACTTATTTTAAATTTTAATGACTTTTTATAATTTTGGTGAAGCTCAGAAATGTAAACTATTTGGAATATTCGTTTGTTTAATTTTATGTTGTTTTATTATTCATTTACGCACGTTTAAAATATGAACGTTGTTCTTGCATAACGACAATGGATTTTTTAATAGATATGTTTGAAATAACAGTGAAATTAGGTTTAAAGCGACAACTCTTATCTCAAAAACTACATAAGCTACAGGGAAAAGGAGTACATTGCTGGAATGCTGGTTAAATTTTAAATTCAAAATCTTAAAAGTAAAAAAAAAAAAAAATCTCAAAAACTACAATAGCTACAGCAAAAGAATTTACACAAATAAAAAAAGAATTTTAGATAGGAAAATGTAAAAAAATAAAAATATAAAATTGTAATTTATTATAGTAATATGATTAGAGAGCCTATTTAGAGACTTTATTGGTTACTCGTTAAAATAAATAGACTTTCCTTAATTTTGTTTTTTACTAAAGAATACGAGGTATACCGCACCGATGGCAGGGTCGGGGTCTCTCGGCCTTCCGGGAACTACGGGGTAGGATAATTCCCCCCCTCCGGCGGAACAACCGCTCTTTGGTATTTGGGTGTCATGGGGTTCCGCCCCTCCCTACAGGGTATGGAAAACGTCCCCCTGTGTTCCCATCGGCTCGAGCCCCTACATTGCCGTGTAATACCCCTTTACAATTCCTGTTTCTATTGTAGTTTTTGAGATATGATTTTTTTTTTTTTTTTTTTTACAGTTTTCCTACTAATAAATTTTATCAGGATTCCAATAATGTATTCCTTTTTCCCTTTTATATATATATATATTTATATATATATATATATATATATATATATATATATATATATATATATGCTGCTATATATATATATATATATATATATATATATATATATATATATATATATATATATATATAATATATTTTTATATATATAAAAAAACATATAAAAAAATATATAAATATTCAATTGACAATAAGAGCTAGAAAACTAATTTGTAGTTTTGAGACTACACCAATATATCGATATCTGATTGAAAAAATGATATTTTAAAAAATGATATTTTGCTGTTAATGAAATACATATAAGCCTCACACAAAACATCTACGTCACATTTCGAGTATTCGTAAACCCAGAAACTTAATCGCTGCCAATTTCTACACATTATACGAAAAAATCAAAAGGTTATTATAACGTAATAAAAGCACCAGAAGCATATTAAAAATTACGGTATTGACATCAACCATAAACGAGGACTTATTAATATTTATAAAAAGAATTGACGTTGAAGAGGCTAAGTTTATTGTAACTATTATTAATTTGAATTCGCTTTTAAGAGACAAACTGGCCATATTAATAAAGAATAAGCAAAATGGAGAAAAATAAACATCATCAAGTAGATAAGAAGAAATAAAAAAAATATAAATCAAATAACGATGCATAGAGCATTGACAATAATGCCACAAAAAAAGTTAGCATAATATAATGTATACAAAACTTAAAATTATTTCAATAATATATTAAAACTACTTAAAAAATTTGAAATAAAGAACCTTTTTTTAAATTGATTGCTGAAAAAATATAATTTTAATATAAGCGTTAAAAAATTATTACTAATAAAAGAATTTTTAGATTATTACTGTTTAACTTGGACATCATATAAAGTTCTTAGTACCCCTACTTGGGGAATAGTTCCAATTTGAATACCTCTTATATCTCTATATCTCTATCGCTGGAGTAAAAGCCTTGAATTTTAAACCACTTGAATGTTTTAGAAGCTTTGCGTGATCAATGAAACCAAGCTCGATCTGTGATCAATATCAAAGTTACAACCAAATAACAATTAATTCTGAACTTTATATAAAGGGTTTTGCGAAACATTATAAAATTTGACAAATTTTTGGTGACTTTAAAGTTTAGATATATCCCCGACTAAATATTCATTTACTTAATAATGGTTCTACATATTAAAAAATTAAATATATAAAACAAAACAATGTTGATTGAAAGCAAAACAAACTCTAGTAATGTGTCCCAAATTATTCCTTGATAGAAAATTATTTATTTAACTTGTGACTAGTTGACTAGTGATGTCGGTATATAATTCACATGAAATGTAGTCATGAAAAAGATACTTGAACATACACTAAAAATTAATGCTCATTGGCTTCCATAATCTATTACAGAATGAAATGTATTCACATGAAATGTAGTCATGAAAAAGATACTTAAACATACACTAAAAATTAGTGTTCATTGGCTAAAATAATCTATTACAGAATGCGGCAGTAGTATATTATGAGCGTCATAATATACGAGTCTTACAACCCCATACACCAGAAAAACAAACAAAAATCACTTATTTCTATAATATATGAGACGTAAGGTACATTTTTTATTTTCTATTATGTGGCTTATATAACTCATCATATTATACCATATATATATATATATATATATATATATATATATATATATATATATATATATATATATATATATATATATATATATGAGGGAGAGTACACGCATACTCGAACGATGAAATTACCTCCCATTTTTAATGGTGCGCCTTTCTCTTTTGCGTTCATATTCTTTACACACTCATCCTCCAGGCAACATATTACTAACCACCATTTATCCACATATCATATACACATACTTAAAGTACACACCCCACTTCTCTAGATAACACCTTACAGACATCCCTACTACTCATATCCCTGTGTGCGGGGAGAAAGAATTTCCCACATCGTATGTCCTGCGTGTCGTAGAAGTCGACTAAGGGGCGGTGGTAGTTGGGTTGGCTGCCCACTACCACCTATCTCTTGCTAGGAATGCTGATGCACGCCTCGGAGATGGTCGTGATCGCCGTAAACGACCTTCTAATTTTCGGCGAAATTGTATGAATCGTATGGGTACATGGAATGTCAGAGGAATAAATGTTGAGGAGAAGAGGAGAGAGGTGATGGATGTATTTAGAAAGGGCAAATTTGGTTTGCTCGCTGTGACTGAAACAAAGATAAAAAGAAAAGGTGAAAATTTCTGGTGATGTGAATGTGTGCGTGCTGGTGTGGAAGAGAATGAGAGAGGAAGAGAAGGAGTTGCAATTTTGATGAGTGACCTGTGGTACGAAGCTATGGTAGACTTTGATTGTGTGAGTCCTAGAATTCTAATGGTTAAATTTAAGTTTGAAAAGGTCAAGGTATGTGTGGTTGTGACGTATGGTCCATCTGAGGGAAACGTTGAAGAGAGTACGATTTTTGGGATAATCTGAATGATGTTTTGGATGGGGTGAGTAGGAGCTTCAGATTGATAGTTTTGGGGGACCTGAATGGTTGGATAGGTGATCAAAAAAGGGATGTATAACAGGTGGTTTTGGGGTGGCGGGAGAAAATGAGAATGGTAGGAAGGTGATTGATTTCTGTGAAGAGAGGTATGTGTGTAAGTAATACTTTCTTTAAACACAAGAGTATCCATAAGTATACTAGAGTTGGTGTAGGTAGAGATGGTATCGAAGTGAAAAGTATGATTGATTTAGTGTTGGTGAAGAAGGAGATGTTGAAGAATGTGTTGGATGTTAAATCAGTTAGGGGTTTAGGAATGGATTATCGGATCATTATGTTGTTCTATGTAAAATTAAGTTAGTGGGGGCTTGGATGGAGAGGAAGGTGATACGAAAGGAAGTAGGTAAAATTAAGAGTGAGAAGTTAAGTGTGCAAGATAATAAGGATAAGTATGTAAGAGTGCTCGCTAGTAAAACGGTTGAATGTAAAAGAGTTGAACATTAATTTTGTAATTATTTGTAGTATTAATAAATTGTTAGTAGTGCAAAGGAAGTGTGTGGATGTGCTAAAGTAGGAAGTAAGAATGTTAACAGCGAATGGTGGAATGAAGAGGTGATGAAAGCGGTTAAAGGTAAAAAGAAGCGTGGTTGAATGTACTAAAAGCAAATGATGAAGATTCAAAAGAAAGATGCTTGGAATTATATAAGGAGGAAAAAAGAAATACTAAAAGGTGTATACGTAGGAGAAAACAAGAGGTAATGAACAGTTTGGAAGGAGGATGAATGAGGACATAGAAATAGAAGCTCTTCTGGAAGGAAGCGCGAAAGGTTAAGAATGAGAATAAGGGGAATCTGCTTAGAATAATGAATAGGGATGGTGCTTTTGTAACTGATGAAATGGATGTGAGGGGAGTGTGGAAAGAACACTTCGAAAATCTGCACAATATTAACAGTAATGATGAGGTGTTAGTGAATGTGTGCGGTTTTGATGGTGCAAGAAGGAATAGGTATTTTGGGGATGAGGTTATTAGTAAGGAGGAGGTAATGGGTGGGGTGAGAAAGTTGAAGAATGGTAAATCTGCAGGTATAGATGAAATTACTAGTGAAATGATCAAGAGGCGGAGGCGAGATGGTGATTGATTGGATTTGGAAGTTGTGTAATAAAGCGTTTATGGAGGGTATAGTTCCAAGGGATTGGAGGAGAGCGGTAATAGTACCCTTGTATAAGGGTAAGGGAGAAAAGGGGAACTGTAGAAATTATAGGGGAATAAGTTATTGAGTGTTGTAGGGAAGGTATATGCTGGTATTTTGGTCGAAAGAGTGCGTCGAGTGACTGAGGGACTGATTGGTGAAGAACAAGGTGTTTAGGAGTGGTAGAGGATGTGTGGATCAAATCTTTACATTGAAACAAATGATTGAGAAAATGAGGGAGAAGAAGAATAAATTGTATTTAGGTTTTATGGATTTGCAACAGGCGTATGATAGAGTTAATAGGGAAGCGTTATGGCAGGTGTTAGTGATATATGGTGTTGGTGGTAGGCTTCTGAATGGAATCAAAAGTATGTATGACGATAGTGAAGCGTGTGTAAGAATAAATGGTGTCAATGGTGATTGGTTTAGGATTACTAGCGGAGTAAGACAGGGTTGTGTTATGTCTCCCTGGTTATTTTGTATATGGATGAAGTTATGAAAGAATTTGAGGTGGGGATGGCAGGAAATGGTGTTATGTCTCCTTGGTTATGCAATTTGTATATGGATGGTGCCCTACCTATTATATGCGGATGATTTGGTTCTGTGTGGCGAATCTGAAGAGAGTTTGAGAGGATTGATAGAGAGATTTGGCAGGGTGTGTGAAAGGAGGGGCTTGAAAGTAAACGTGGATAAGAGTATGGTTATGGTTGTGAGTGAGGACAGTTCTCAGTGTGAAGCTATGTTAGACGGTAAGCAGATGGAACAAGTGTCTGAGTTTAAATATTTTAGGGTATATGTTGGATGAGAAGGGAACGGACGATGAAGAGTGTAGTAGGAAAGTTGTGAATGGCAGGAAGGTGGATAATAATTAAATCGTTGGTGAATGCAAAGGGACTAAGTCTTGAGTGTGCTAGGGTCTTACATGAGGGTATGTTGTTACCTGTGTTATTGTATGGTAGTGAGACTATGGTCTGGAATAAGAAGTATAGATCTAAAGTTCAATGTGTTCAGATGGACAATCTTAGGGGTGCTAGGTGTGAGAAGAATTGATAAAGAGAGGAATGAACGTATTAGAGAGTGGTGTGGTGTGAAGAAAGGGGTAAATGAGAGAATAAATGAAAGTATGTTGAGGTTTGGTCATGTGGAAAGGATGAATGATAGTAGGTTGGTTAAGCTGATATATAGGTGAGTGTGTTGGGAACCGACCGGCTGGGAGACCGAAGAGAAAGTGGATTGAGTCGGTGAACGAATGTCTGAAGGAGAGAAATGTGAGTTTGGCAGAGGCGAGAATAAAGGTGCATGATAGGAGAGAATGGCGGGGTTTTGTATATGATGGTTGTGGCCCACCTGGGCCAAAGGATGAACCTACATTGACGATTTACCATAGTGAGGGTCCGTCGGTCCATGATGCTCTAGGGTGGATTTTCTGTCTGTGACGAGCTCCTCACTAATTAATGGTACAGAGGGGGCGGTGGCTGGGCTTTCTTTTTCGACGTTTGTCATGTTCTCCTTACTGCTTTTTCTTTTCCGATGCTTGTACAGCACCGTACCTCCCAATCTTGGGGCAAAGAGGAAGGTGAAGAAAGAAAGAAAGAAAGAATATATATATATATATATATAGTATATATATAGTATATATATATATATATATATATATATATATATATATATATATATATATATATATATATATATATATATATATATATATATATATATATATATATATATATATATATATATATATATATATATATATATATATATATATATATATATATTTTTAGAGTTAAGAAATATATATATAAATATATTTTTATATCTTTTCCGATATATATATATATATATATATATATATATATATATATATATATATATATTCAATTCTCGATTCTGAGACACAATCAACACATTATTCACACATACATAGCAGGCTCCTCTGAGATTCAAACCATTTCCACTGGGGATTAGAACCCCCTCACACCCGAAATTTGAGCTACGAAACAAAACATCCTCCTACCAAACCTAAAATCTGTGAATATCTACAACACTTAGTCATCAAAACAAACACCTATATGGATGTCCTGCCTACTCATATCGCTTTAGGAGAGTGGTAAATACCCAGGCCACCGTATTTGATTAGGGCTTCGCCCATGAGTGGTGTCGATTACTAAAAAAAATGAAAAAAAAAATCAATCAAACTGGATTAAATATTCACATCCCTATCTGTATTTCTGGATGCCTAAAGTTAATATTGTGATAAACATTCTTATCTGCATATATCAAACTTGATATTCAATGCATCACTTCACCGAAGACATGTCAATATTTCAAATTACTATTAAATTTGGTATCGATCTCATTATAGATATAATAATGATAATAATAATAATGATAATAATAATAATAATAATAATAATAATAATAATAATAATAATAATAATAATAATAATAATAATAATAATAATAATAATAATAATAATAATAATAATAATAATAATAATAATAATAATAATAATAATAATAATAATAAAAATACACACACACACACACACACACACACACACACACACACACTAATAATATGATGTACTATAAATCAATCATACATAAAGTTGTTATCATCACAATGAACGACTATTATTATTATTATTATTATTATTATTATTATTATTATTATTATTATTATTATTATTATTATTATTATTATTATTATTATTATTATTATTACTGCTACTACTACTACTAATAATAATAATAATAATAATAATAATGAACATACCTGGAAATGTAAAAATGGACAGGAAGGAAGGATAAGAAGGACTGGTAACTCTTCCATCGGCGTAAATGAAAAAAATTTGAACACCATTTTCGATCTGAAAAATTACTTCTCCGTTTTGGGGAGACATAACTGGGGTCACCATAGGACTGAAAGTATTTCTTGTCGGAAGCGAATAGGCCATGTCCTTCAACTGAAAACAAAATTCACAATCAAAATTTTATACAAGACCCGTTGAAAGCATGAGTGGCGTAAGTCATTTTGTTTGAAAAAATCGAACTTTCACTACCATTGGATAGCCCTACCTTCAATCTATCTTGTGCTAAAATTGTGTAAGTCTACCTGAATTATTTCTCAAAAGATGTCAGCGAATGTGTAACAGTTTTGACAAGTGAATAGAATACAAAACGTCAACCTCAACCTCAAATTTCTCAAAATCAAAATTTTTGACTTACACCACGTTTGCATTCAATGTCTCGTATAAAAAATATATTTCATTAACTTGTATAACTAAAGACAAAAGCTGTAACTCAGTTATAGATTTAGATATTTTAAATGCTTTATGAACAAACTATTTTATACTTGTATTAGTATTTAATAAATGAAAACCAATGAAGTGTAATTGGAAAGCTCAAACTGGATACTTTATAGCACTTAAATCCCTAGTCTGAGTTGTAGGAAATTGACTTAAAAAATATTTTTTTGGGCTCCACATCCTTGAATGTTACTATTACTATTAATTTTTACCGTTACTACTGACTATGGCGACATACACATACGATCGCACAATTACAGTCTACTAAATCAGGGTTCATAAACTTCCATCCTTCGCCATCTTTTTATATAGCACATCTACTTTAGGAAAATTTAATACATATATACTAATACACTAATATACAATATGTAAGTTATCATTTACCATAGTCATAATGAAGATATACAGATCTGATTTTTAAATGTACTAAAATAAAATTACACATGAAACTCAATATCATGGAAATCAAGTTTAAAAATATGAACACATTTAATCCTTTAAAATAGTAAAATAAAATTACATTTTCGTTTATAACTAATGAGTAATCAAATTAAAATTCCTTTCCTGCTTCACTTCTTAATGGTCTGTATACTAACAAACTTCAGGTCTTTTCAGCTCTCATCTTGTTTCTCAATTTATTTTATACAAGATCAAACATTTGAGAAGAACCTCTGATGACCCTGGGCTTGTAGGGACAGTAATGAATTTCCCGCCCCGCCCCCCCCAAAAAAATAATACACTATCTGAAATTCATAGTTTATCATTTTTTATAAGCCTTCACCAACTGGAAAAGTTTGCGTTTTCAGTAATAGGAAAGACACTCGAGTCTCCTCTATATAAGCATTATTCATAATTTCCTTAACAATTCAACAAACACGGAACCACAAAAACAAATATTATTATATACAAAATCAATGACTTCTATAATTTAATTGTACTCCAACTAACATAGCTTAAAAAAATGTTACATTGGCACTTACATCGCCGCTTTTTGGGCCATTGCATATTTGAAAGTTTAATTACCGTTAAGTCTATCTGCAATGTCAGCGTAAATAATTGCCATGAAACCTATTCCTTATACAAAAGTTCACTACCTACCATCAGTAGGTATTAAAGTCAGGGGAAAATAAATTGTATGTTTTTCCTAACTAAAAATAAATGGATTAAGGAGTACATAGAAAATTAAATTTGATAGCAAACTCCTCTTCAGCTCAAAGTGTTCTAGATGCTTGAGTTCACCGTTGATCGAGTTTGAAATCCGATATTATCAGACTTTCTACGAATGAAGCAATTAGAAGAAATGGGAGTTTTGCATGTTAAAGGCTATGTTCTGTTGTATATATTGGCTTGCATGTAGTGATGTGTAAGTATTTAGATTAATTAATAACACAAACAATATTACAAAATAGTAATTTTATGTCCATCATGGTATCAGAATCTGTGGATCAAACTCAAGCTCTAAAATGCGTTATTCCTGATCTAGGCTGAGACCCTTTTTTTTACATATATAAAAAATACTATAATAAACAAAGCAAATAAATTTTAGTATTATTCATGAAAGTTAAGTACTCATCATTTAAAAAAAAAAAAATAAATAAATAAATAAAATATATACTAAATGATGGTCCGGTAATATATATATAATTATATATATATAGTCTAGTTTACACATATATATATATATATATATATATATATATATATATATATATATATATATATATATATATATATATATATATATATATATATATAAAATATATACTATATGATAGTCCGGTAATATATATATAATTATATATATATAGTCTAGTTTACACAGACCTTTGGTCAATATTCTCCAATCTCCATACTTAATAATGAGTTCCTTGTTAATATATCTTTCAGTTTATACTGTCTTAACATTACCAATCCATTCTTCGTTATCTTGTCATTTAATTAAATTTTCAATAAAATCATAAACTCTTCTATTTACAATTCATTAATAGCTTGAACTTTGGGTTTTCTAACACTTCAAAATAGTTGGTTGTCTTGTAATTAACTTCCTTAATAGCCTAATTGATTCATACTTTAATTTATAGGAAAACCTTTTCAGCTCTTCTCAATTTACCACAACATCATTCTTTTTTCTCATTCCCTTTCCCTGATTTCATATTCCTACCCACAATATCTTCCTCATTATATTTAAATACCTTGTTTATGATTAGGTTTTTAAATTAATCTCCAATGCATCTTATTTGAATGCAAGCTCTAAAAATTAACCCCCCCCCCCTCCTCCGTATCACTAATCTCTCGATACGGTGACAAATAAAAATCTTACGAGAAACTGCTCATACAACTTCACTCAAGCACCGAACATCTTAAGAACTGATCATCTTGCAGAATTATCAAGCTAACTATTTTCATAGGTCTTCAAATATTTAAAAACATACCACCACAATTTTAGAAAATACGTAATCAAGTTTAAAATCATTTATAAATAATAATAATAATAATAATAATAATAATAATAATAATAATAATAATAATAATAATAATAATAATAATAATAATGACAGATCAACACACACACACAATAATATAATAAAATAATAATAATAATAATAATAATAATAATAATAATAATAATAATAATAATAATAATAATAATAATAATAATAATAATAATAATAATAATAATAATAGCCAAAATAAACAATTTTAAATAAATATTACCTGCAAATTTTTTGGATCAAGTGATGGGTACTGCACTGTTCCACTATTAGGATCACCTGTTTAATAATAATAATAATA
>JABUQX010145099.1:0-27500 GCA_015478945.1 Trachelipus rathkii | reverse complement strand
ACATTCAACCACGCCTCTCTTTTACTTTTAACCGCTTGCATCACCTCTTCATTCCACAATTCACAGTTGAGATTCTTATTCCTACTTTAGCACATTCACATACTTTTCTTGCACTACTAACAAAGAATTCCTTCATTTATGTCCATATTTGTTCAGCTTCATCTTGTTCATATCAACTTTTCCTTATTACCTTGTTCACTTAGCTTCTAACTCTTAATTCTTTCCACTTCCTTCCTTACTTCTTTCTTCTCCATCCAAGCCACCACTAACTTGATCTTACATAAAACAACAATGATCTGATAATCCCGTCCCCATCCTTCACCGATTTAACATCCACCACATACCTCAACATCATCTTCACCAACACAAAATCAATCATACTTTTCACTTCGATACCAACTCTTACTTACACCAACTCTAGTATACTTATGAATACTCTTGTGTTTGAAGGAAGTATTACTTACACAAATATCTTTCCTTACAGAAATCAATCACCCTCCTACCATTCTCATATTCTCCCGTCACCCCAAATTTACCTGTTATACCCTCCCTTTCTGATCACCTGTC
Organism: Trachelipus rathkii; assembly: GCA_015478945.1. NCBI lineage: Eukaryota > Metazoa > Arthropoda > Malacostraca > Isopoda > Trachelipodidae > Trachelipus > Trachelipus rathkii. Next base: position 26,933 of record JABUQX010145099.1, on the reverse strand, counting down.
GAACTGTAGCTCCAACTCACGCCATCTGAAACATCATTCAGATTATCCCATAAGGTCGCACTCTCCTCAACATCACCCTCAGATGGACCATATGTTACAGCCACACATACCTTGACCTTTTCAAATTTAAATTTAACCATTAGAATTTTAGTACTCATACAAACAAAATCCACCATAGCTCTGTGCTACATGTCACCCATCAAAATCGCAGCTCCTTCTCACCCCCTCTCATTCCTCTCCACTCTAGCACACACACACACATTTCACACCACTCATTTTCACTGTTTCCTTTCATCTTTGTTTCAGTCATAGCAAGCAAATCAAATTTACCCTTTCTAAATAAACCCATCACCTCTCTCCTCTACATATATTCCTCTAACATTTCATGTACCCAAATGATTCATACAATTTCGCTAAAAGATACATGGTCGCTTACGGCGACCACGACCATGTCCGAGTGCCTGCAATAGCATATCTAGCAAGAGATAAGTGGTAATGGGCAGCTAACCCAACTACCACTGTCCCATTAATCGCCTTCTACAAGCAGAACATAACAATGTGGGCAATTCTTTCTCCCCATAGGGATACATACTTCGACTTACATCATGATGTTCTACTACATTTCTTTTTCTGGGGTATGCTGTGCACCTATATATATATATATATATATATATATATATATATATATATATATATATATATATATATATATATATATATATATATATATATATATATATATATATATATATATATATATATATATATATTTCTTCTCCATGATTTTTAACAGATTGGGGGTGGGGTGCCCAACATGCATCAGAAAGAGATTAGCTGTGCACACACACATACACACACACATATAACAGTTTGAGTGTGAGGTGCCCAATATGCACCAGAAAGAGATTAGCTATGCAGAACATGACCATAAGTTAAAAAGAAAACCTCCCATACCCTCCCTCATACCTTTAAGCATGAGTCCATCGTATTCAAAATCCAAAATATATAGCATCACATCACTGTGACTGGCCACCACTGTGGTATCTCATTAATGTCAAACTTCATCCCATGGGTTAGACCTACAACCAAGTTCCCTCACAAAACCATGTCATTTAATCCTATTATGCACCATTCGTCTCGCTTCTGCAAAATGCACATTCCATTCCTTCAGACACTCTTTTAAGAAGTCATTCCACTTTTTTTTTAGTCTCCCAGCCGGTTCGCCTCTATTCACCAGCTTAACCAAATGACTATCATCCATTCATTTCATATAACCAAAACATTTTAATACACTCATTCATTCTCTCATTCATGCCTTTTATTCACACCACACTGTTCCCTAACATGCTCATTCCTCATTTTTATCAATTCATCTTGCACCTAACATGCCCCAGACTGCACCTTAGGTCTATACCTCTTATCCCACACCGTAGTTTCACTGCTATACATTTACAAAGGTAACAATAAACCCACATGCAGAACCCTAAGGCACTCAAAAACTAGTCCATTTGCACTCACCAAAAATTTAACAGCACCAGCCACCTTCCTACCACTCACAACTTTACTAATACACTCTACACCATTCATTCCCTTTTCACCCAACAAATAGCCTAAATATTTAAACTCATATACTTATACAAGTTGTCCAACATCCAATATGATTTCACACTGTGAATTATCCTCACCCACAACCATCACCTTACTCCTATCAACATTTACTTTCAAACTCCTCTACCAATCTTCTCAAGCTTTCTTCAGATTCACCACACAAAACCAAATCACCTGCATACAAGCAGGGAACCCTCCACTCTCATTCTTCATCATTCCAACATTTTCCCCTATCTTTAATTCCTTCATCATTCCATCCATATACACATTAAATATTTAATTCATGGAGACACAACAAATGTGTCTCACTTAAGTATTAAAATTAAACCATTCACTCTCCATTCCATTTATTCTTACATGCGCTTCGCTATCAACATACATACATTTGAATATTATATATATATATATATATATATATATATATATATATATATATATATATATATATATATATATATATATATATATATATATATATATATATATATATATATATATATATATATATATATATATATATATATATATATATATTGGTATATATAAATATATATATATATTCTTTTATATATATATATATATATATATATATATATATATATATATATATATATATATATATATATATATATATATATATATATATATATATATATATATTATTATATATATATATATATATATATATATATATATATATATATATATATATATATATATATATATATATATTTATATATATATATATATATATATATCTATAACTAAATATATTTTTTTCCTTTGTTATCCCGTGATTTTTATTCTGCATTTGACATAAAGTTGAAGTTTATCTGGACCAATCTCAAATGTCTCCACTTAACCAAAAGAGCTTTATCAATGAGTTTTTTTAACTCTTCCTCGGTCTAATATTTTCTTGCTGCCTAAGAAAATTATATATATATATATATATATATATATATATATATATATATATATATATATATATATATATATATATATATATATATATATATATATATATATATATATATGTGTGTGTGTGTGTGTGTGTGTGTGTACAGGACTCCACACAGCACCCAAAGGAACAGCCATGATAGGCTGTAAATCCAACTCTATGGGTGAGTCCTAACAGAATTCTTTAAACGCGCTCTAAAAAAAAAAAAAAAAAAAATAAACAAAACATTATTTAAATATTAAACAATATTCAGTTCCTGTAAGAAAGGAAAATATTGCACAACTATCAAAGTGGGACGATTCATGACAAAATGTGGTATGGCCTTTTAGGTGTTATAGATCATAGCATAGGAAAATGGGGACAGCGGATGGAGTCTCGTTGAGGATAATAAATGAAGATGTGGTGCACAGATTGTGGGGTGTGGGCCGTGTGGCAATGGCAAAAATTTACAGGCGGGGAGAGGATCCTGTGAAATGTAGTGGCTTTGAGTGATATTGGTGTGGCCAATGCGGAGGAGTGCAGGGCTGTGTGTGATATTGGTGTGGCCAATGCGGAGGAGTGCAGGGCTTTGTGTGGTATTGGTGTGGCCAATGCAGAGGTGTGCAAGGATCACCTCATGCAAGCAATTTCATCTGTGAGAGGAGGGCCACTCTTCAAAGTCTGGCTTTATGTTACTAAGTTTCACCCCTTGCTGATCACGCAGCCAACACTTCCACCAGTAAGACTGAAAACCTTATCAGAGAGCAGGATAATAAACAGTTGATGGAAGGTGACCTTGTTGAATGGAATCGAGGAGGTACCTAGAGCAACTACAGAAAAAGGTGAAGGCTACTCTGACCTCTCTCTCTCAGCGTTCATTGCCAGTCAACCCTACGTGAGAGGGAGTCCAACAGAGTGGAATGTTTCTTGCAAAAGTGGAGCAACTGAAGAAATTTGTGTTCAGAGGGTATCATTAACTTTTTAAAGTAGGGGTTTAATAAAAATTTATTGTAGGCCTAAATCATAATAATATAATAATAAAATAAAAACAATAATTGCTTTTAATTTGAAACCCAAGGGGTGAAAAATTTGCATAAACATTTTAAAAGCTTGCAGAATATATAGCTATATATATACACTTTAATAGAGAGTAGGCATGAAATAATTTTTATTTCTGCATAATTAAAATATTATATTTTAAGTTAAGTCACTGTAAAATAAAGGAAAACATTTTATTTATTAAAAAAAATAATTATTAATACTATAAAAACTAAAGGTAAAGAAATTATAGCACTATACTAATGCTAACATAATATATATCCCTAATATAAATATTTGTTATAAAATGTTGAGTTACCCGAAATTTGTCAAGTGGGTTTGAAATCATGTGAAAGTTGTTTGATCCAGCAAGCTATATTTGAAGCAGAGTAAACCACATTCAAACACTTAACAAATGTCGGGGAAATGCAACTAAATTATTCAGATGTTACCTTAAAATATTACTGATACTACTGCTTTTAATTATACAGCAGTAATTTCTCCTTAGTAATTATACTAAAATTACTATTAAATGTCTTAAAAATTACTCAATAAATGTATAAACTTACTATATCATTTCTTCCTTCTGTAACTAATGTTATTCCATTATCAATTTTCTTATATGCTTCTTTGTACCAGGATTCAAACTGTTCGGCTGTAACTTCTCTAGACCTGGGTGGTCTGACAGGTCTAGGTGGTCTCTCTACTTGGTCGCTCATATTTATATTTAAAGTTTTGAAAATATATATAAAATCTGATATTTGTAAATTTAAAAATATTTTAATGGTCTACAAACTAAGATTTTTCCCTTTACTAATGCTTAAAAACTTTGAGATTCAAATTTGAATTTACTGTTCAAGAAAGGGTTTAAAAAAGGTTATAGACAATAGATAATAATAATAATAATAATACATACACACACACACACAATAATTATAGAAATTTTACTTGAAACTGAAAATTCTTTGTCCAGTAAGAATATGGCTATATATATATATATATATATATATATATATATATATATATATATATATATATATATATATATATATATATATATATATATATATATATATATATATATATATATATATATATATATATATATATATATATATATATAGAGTGTAATTGTGGAAACTATAATGATCCAACTAAGACTTTTTATAGTATAGGTTGTTAGATGGAAACCGTCCCATGAGAATAAGTGAGTACTCTAACCTGGCGGTTAAAACCGCATATATACATTATTTTTTTTATGTTTATACTTTACACCTTTAAATATGATAAATTACTAAAACCCATATTATCTTTTCAGTATTTTACATGTTTAAATATTTTGTTACTTTTGAACTTTTGACCTTATATTTATTGAATTTAATATAACAACAATTACGTAAAAACGTAACCTCACATCTTTCTGACGTTGGCGAAAATAAAACAACGTCTGATGAAATATTCACCGTCGTTCTTCTGACAATTTTTACTTCACTTGAGGTCCTTAAACCATTGTTGAAGCATTTATAAATATAGAAAAGAATCCAATAAAGGTCAGTGGATTATGTTTTATGCTGGATTCATTAGTATCGTAATAATCGTAAAAAGTATAAAAATGCTTTAACAAGCTCGTAATTTCATATTCCCTTTGTTTATGTTTATTGCAGTTGATATTACAGTTGATATCGCTGCAGACTTGAAGCTATTGACCAAATAAACAAGACCCCTCACCGACGGGTTTTATCGTTAGGGTAAGATCCCTCTTTTATTTCTATTTCAATAGCGTAAATTTAATTAATAAGTAGATGGTCGGATATTCAAATACCTTAAATAAGCTTGCCTTACAAATCATCTAATTCCTGTAATCATTTTTACAGGGTTTTTGTTTATGGTCTTGATTTTAAGTCAAGACAAATCATTTTTATTTCTGGTCTAGGACATCCCTAGAATCACCTTTATTGATGGTCTTCAGACAAATCCCTTTTGTATATTAGGGTTCCCAATCATATAGGACAAAATCCATCTTAGTCAAGATTAATCTTAATATTTAAAAAATCTTTTAAGTCTGGATAACTTCCCAGATACATTAATATTCAGTCTGGATAACTTCCCAGAGCCATTAAGATTAAATCAGTTCTTAGTTACAGTTGTGGGTTACCACCCCCGTAACCATTTTTATTTAATTCCTTTACTTAATTAAGTGTAAAATATAATTACTATAAGTAAGCAAGTCTACTCCAGGAGAGTACTGGATGTCTATTTTGTTTATACTTATAAAGTTAACGCTATCCCCCTAGTTCCCGGATACCTGATGAATGAACATTAACTTTAACTCTACTACTTTTGATAGTATGTATGTGTAAATAAAGCTATCTTTTATTTCTTTTTCATTCTTATAAGTGATCTATTCTCTAATTGGACACAAACCAGGAGCATTGGGAGCAAGTCGATGGTCCCTCTTTCCTGCACCCTGCCAGTAGAATGAAAGTTTGATTGGCTCTTTTACATATCTCCTCCAGGTAGATATTATTACATAATTTCTTTTTACTTTTCTCACTGTTCTAAATTATTTTATATTAATTTTGATAATACTAATTACTTTTTCTTCTGGAGGTCAAGTGACCGTACTTATTCATGCCCTCGTCACTTGGTCTCCACTACATAAATACAAGAAAATAAAAAGTGGCGCCCGAACAGGGACCATCTGTCTTGTTCGGTGCTCTTGCCTTGCCACTGGATTGTGATTTTAGATCACTTCGCCCCTCGCCACACCTCACAAAACAGTAATTAAAAGACATTATTCTCATAATTCTCCCTGACTGTCTTAATATTCTTTAAAGTTTGATTTGAGTATTCTTCTTTCTTAAGTTTGAACGAGTTTGAAAGAAGTTGTGTTAAAGAACTCCTTGATAGTTACTGTATTAAAACTATAAACTTGAACATTTATTGTATTAAGACGAAATGGCTGACAAAAGCGATCCCCGTAGTGACTACAAAATGGTTGATCATTTAGATGCATCAACTGAGTCCGAGACTCAAGAAACCACTGCTAATAACCTGATTGATTCCCACATTCAGGCAGCAAATACTCCTTTAGATTCAGGTAGGGATTTGCTTAATTTTGATTTAAACACTCAAAGGCCTCCTGATCATGAACAGGCGATAGCTTTGGATAGGTACCCAAAACAGAACACAGACACTAAACATGTAGATGGTGATGGTACTACGTCTATACATGAACTTGGTGAGCTAATAAATAAATACACAAAGGAAAAAGAAATATTGACTCATGAATTGAGCAAACAGAATTTAACTTTTGAAGACAACCCTGATACTAAGAGGTTTTCTAAAAGCGATCATAAAAACCTATATTCTTCTAGGGATATTCATAGTCTTCAACCCCCACAACATGCACAACATAGACATGGTCCTCAACCACCACAACATTCTCAGGATTTACATGGTCTTCACCTATCCCAAAACTCTCAAGAAAAATTGCTTATAGATTATGAGGATTCTCATTGTCTAAATCCTCCACGAAGACCACATAAACATATTTCGTACCCACGTAATGATGAACATGATCTGCCTTTTCAACGCAGACATACACAAAACACTGAACGATTTGATTGGAGGGGTAGGAATACACCACCTATGCCTTCCCAACGTCCTTTCTATCCTAATTTAACCCCTTCTCCTACACCTGTAGATACTAACATGTTTTATCGTGATCATTCACCTTATTCGAATAAAAGACCTGATTTCCAAGGATATACTAATTATACTACTCGAGGTTCTTCTTCCCTTGCTCAACCCCCTATAGATTATAATTATCCTGAACCTCAAATTTCCTATAATTCTCAACCTCCCAGAGTTCTTAATTATGATGATCACAGACACATACAAAACACTTCTTCTTCTTATCCTTATCAACCTTCTTATTCAAGACCAGGTCCAAATGTTGATATGTATTCCGGTCCCATCATGAAACAAAAGATCGACATGATGGAGGAAGCCATTTTGCTTTTAAGTCAGTTGCTTAAAAACTCGCAAAAGCTCAAAGTGGTAGACCCAGGTATATACAAATTAGAGACTGGTCAAGACTTCATAATTTATCTCGAGGATTTTGAGGCATACTGCCAGCTTCACTATCCTAAAGCGTATCACCAGTGGTTACGTTTACTTGGCAGACAACTTGAAGGACAATTTCTACACCTATATCGTTTAATCACCAAGGATGATAGAGACTATTTCTCAGTTCGTGATGCCCTCATACAATGGTATGAGGACGAAGAAAAGAAAAAGAAAAAATACCAGTTGCAGGCTTACCATTCCGCCCGCCGGTATCGAAATGAGAGCATTCGCATGTTCGCTCTCCGATTAGAACGCCTTGCTAGACGTGCTTACAAAGGCCTGGATATGCGCGAACACGAGTCTCTCCGTACAGCATTCTTGTATAGTCTCCCTCCTTCGATAGAGAAAGATGTTCGCCAATATATAAAAATTCAGGAGAATAACCGGAATTGGCGTACACCGTGGGAAGATATAGTAGGCTTTGCTGATTCTCTAGAATCGGATAATAAGCAGTTCCCTTCTTCTTCTTCTTCTTCTCGTACACATACCCATGATACTTCCGAATATCCTTCTCAACCCCATCACTCTAATAAAAAGACTTACCCACAGAAAGATGATCTGAATGAGACAGTCGATTCGATTATAAATATTGACACTTTACTTCCCAGTTGGACGGAAAACCTTCAGACAGAAGAGGAAAACCGTCAAGCCCTCCTTAAAAATCCCCGTTCTTCTAAGAACCCAGTATTTCCAAATTCTTCTTTTAAAAATTCCCATTCTTCTAATAATCCCAATTCTCAAAAATCGTCTCCTAAGAATAACGGTGGTAGTCGTTACTACCGTGACTACCGTCGAAGCTCTTCTCTCCCTAGAAATCAGAGCACTTATGCTCGTGATAGCTCACACTATGATCCTGACGATCGTAAACACCTGTTGTGTGACTTCTGTGAGAAAACAGGTCACAAAATGCGCAAATGCTATAAATATTTGGGCATCTGCAGCTACTGCAAAAAGAAAGGCCATGTAAGGGCTGATTGCAGAGCACGAAAATCTTCTTCAACATCTCCTTCCTTGAATGTACGTAAAGCTGTTTGTCCTTTCTGTGGTGGGCCTCACCCGGGGATGAATTGTCCTCAACGTACTCCTCCCAGACAAAAGATAATTTCTTATGATCATAACTCACATAACTCTCCCCCTGAACCGATATCGACCGCGGCGGTAAAAACTGTCTATTACCGAAAATCTCCTCCTACTAAGGAACATACTCCTGCGACACGTGAAGAGCGTACGTTTATAGATCCTTGTGACCGCTGTGGAGTTTCACATTTTGAAGGTCAGTGCCAGAGAAGTGATGAGACTCAACAAGAACCGTTAAACTCTTGGTCCCCACAGAAGTGAGTCCTCTCGTGGATATGGACTTGGATCTCGACTCGAATACAAATGTCATATCCCAAATGGAATCACGTAACACCGCACATATTCCCAGTGGTGCTTCCTATTCTACTCCACTCTTAAACACAAATGAAGATATGGTTATTGCCATAAATCTTTGTCAAAAAGATCTTGATCCGCTATATGTATTGGCTACTTTAGATGATTTAAAGACCCCTCACTATGAATGTTTAGTCGATAGTGGAGCGGGTGTAAATTTGATTAGTGCTGATGTAGTCCCCACAGTTGAAAAGGATCATAATATCTTCCCTTCAGAGAAATTAGGAGTAAGGGCCATCAGTGGTTTTGGCAGCCGTGAGCTTATACCCATCACTCAGTATATAAAAATCACTCTCCGTTTCCCATTGGGATTTATCACCCAACCTTCAGCATTCTTTATTGTCCCAAATAAGTATATGTTGGATCACCCAATAATAATTGGAACATGTGCATTAAGTGAAAACCATCTTTTACCAGATATGACCACAAAACAACTTGTCTACATACATGAAGATGTAATTCACTTAGCAGCAGAGGGTATTCACATTTCCCACGATCCTTTACTCAAAACCCACATTGTTAATATTCACAATATAGCGATTTCTGACACCAACATTAATGACATTGAGATTTTAAATGATCAAAAAAATGATCGTACTCTTAGACTCTTATTAAAAAGTTATCAAAGGAATAAAACTTTTGACTGGAATGGTATTCCCAAAACATATAAAGTACATCGGTCTCAAATTGTCTGTGAGAAGGATGTCCTATATTACCACACAAAAACTGGTAAACAATTATATTTGACCTCCCTAGATTTATTAATGCATATTGCACTTTGGTTGCATGTCAATTATGCTCATATTGGAAGAAACAAAATGCTTCATCCAATTTATAAACAATTCTGGCACCCACGGGTCAATCAAGTAATATCGGACATTGTTCGTTGTTGTCCTGTCTGCCAAACCCAGAAAACATTTTCTTCACACATCACACCACCTATGTTAAAAATCTTGGCGAATTACCCATTTGATCTTTGCGCCATGGATTTACTCCAGTTTCCTATTACTTTCAATGGTAAATATTGCATGGTTGTCATTGATCACTATTCTAAATGGGTTGCTGTTGTTCCTATCAAGGATAAATCCAGTGCTACAGTTTCTAATAAATTAGAACATGTTCTTCCATTTCTTCCAAAAGTTCCTAATCGGATTCTTACAGACAATGGTACAGAATTTACTTCTCATATTTTTCAAGAAGTTTTACAGAAACATAATATTAAACACATTCGTATTTCTCCATTGCATCCCGCTAGTAATGGGATTTGTGAGCGATTTAATAGGAGTCTCATCCAAATATTAAAATGCTTGGTTTCTGAACAGCCAGTGTCTTGGGATGAAGAGCTCTCATCCTCCATACTAATTTATAATAACACGATTCATAGGTCTATTGACATGTCTCCCTCCGATTTCTTGTTACACAAATCTCATACTCCTGTACATACGTTCCCTCAATATTGGAAAGAGGGAAGTTTAAATTTTAAACCTTTTAAAAAAGGACAAAAAGTTGCTAGAAAAATCATCCGTACGGGACCTAGCGCTGCTATGAAATTAAAAAGTAGATGGGAGGGACCCTTTGTTGTTGTGGGAGTTAATCCGAATCGGGTAACTTATGTGATTCAACGATTGAACAATCCGGCTAGTAGACTACAGAAGGTCCATTTCTCTCATTTGAGAGGCTGGATTGAAATTCCCAACTATTTGCGAAGGTATCTTTCCCAGAATAAAGAAATCAGTGAGATTTTCTTTTCGGAAGAGGATGATGACATCATTGATAATGCTGATGTCCCTGATGACAGTTCTGAAAGTAATGATATAGCTGAGGAGGAACCATTAAATCTTTCCTTTGAAGATGGTTTATTTGATGATTCTGGTGAACCCATTGAGGAAGATGATGCTGATTTTGAGGGTTTTCTAAATTTCAATCGTATTGCCATAGATGAATACTTAAATCTTCCAGACCTTACGGATAAAATTTTCCCATTGCAAAGTAGGGTACTAACACTAGAAACCACGTTGAACAAATAGAGTCAATAAGTCCACCTTTAGATGTAACTCCTTGTCTGTTGCCTGTCGTGCTAAATTCAAAACAAACAAAGGTAAAATTCAAGTTACCACCATTAGAAATTCCCATTTCCCCGGTAAGAAGTTCTTCTTCTGAAGATTTCACTCTTTTACCCTCACCTTCAGGAGATCTCCCAACACCTTCTTTAGACTATTATGATTTCTATGGCCAGGATTACCCTTCACATTTTCCTTATCCTTCGAATATTCAAACATCGGGATCCACCCTCGATCCTTCTTTAGAGATATCTCATTTGACTGTAGATAGTACTGGTCACCTAGACTTACATAATGTCAATAGGAAAAACCCTTTATTGAGACCCGTCTTCTTTAAAGATAGACCATCACTTATTGATTCTTCGTCCCCCGAACGAATATATGGTTCACCTGTACACGCTTCTGACAATATTTCTTTAAACATAATTCCCATGGACTCTATCTCTTGGAATTGGAATAGTTCTTCCAGTTCTCAACACACTGAGTTTTATGGATTCGTTTCCCCAAAGATACACACACGGTCTTCCTACACCTCTTTCTTCGTCTTCCCCAAATCTTTATGTTGATTCCTATAGTTCTGATACTTCAATGGAGGTTCAGATCGATAACTCCAATTCTCATTCAACATCTAACGACGAAAGAGAATTACATGAACAAATCGAAGAAGTTCTTTCCTACAGACCCTTTACACGTAGTAGAGGACAAGTTGCAGAATTACCTAATGTAATGACAACTCCATTAGAATATTTAAAATTAACTTAGATTTTCTAAAAACACAGAGTCATATCTTGTAATAAAAGTCTTTATAACAAATATTTAATAAAACTAATAGCTGGCAAGCTCATGTATAACACAGACAAATTCTCACACCAATAATGGTCAGAAAATTCCTTTAATTACCTACCCCATGACAAAGATAATTTAACGTAAAAACTGCGTTGTATTCTTAAGTCAAGATAGAAATATTCTCATATGAGTACATATTACTAGCCCTAGCCCTAGGCTCACCTAACCCATCTGATATATATATATATATATATATATATATATATATATATATATATATATATATATATATATATATATATATATATATATATATATATATATATATATATATATATATATATATATATATATATATATATATATATATATATATATATATATATATATAATTTTACGGTATATATAAAAGGAAAGAAAATATAGAGTATGTCTATTCACTTCTTATATGGAGAAATTATATAGCCATACATATATTTTCCTCCGAAACCTTGACTCATGGTCATGGTTTTATGACGATGTTGCAAGGGAGTAGGAGGGTGTTAGTATCATATTTCAGATGATGTCTCTGATACCATGTAGCAGTCATCTGTCTGAAGATCTCCAAACAACCGAAGACATCCGGTGGTAATGTACTAAGTAATACTAAGTAATGTAAGGTACCATTTTCAGTTTATATTATTAGAATATTATATTTATTTATGCTGTCACATCACCATTATCTTGTGTTGTACAATATATAATAGATAGAGGTGATGGATATACTTAATGATACCATATTGATACCAATACTTGGATGCTCTTAATGACAATACAACAGATACTACCCAAGTCACAATTTACTTTTGGGGATCGCAATGACAGTCTTAAGGTTGATTCTAATCTATTTATTAATAAAAGGGCCTCATGAAGCATTTAGGTTTAGTAGGTACCATAAAAATGACTAGCTTTAAGTTATAAAAAATTATATTAATCTGGTAATGTAAGTTCCATTTATAATTTATTATTTCATTTTATTTTTCTAATCATGTTATGTTAATCATTTACTTATTTAACAGAAGCTAATAAATATATTGTTAAGACATTAAGACATTAAGAATATAGAGACAGTAAGAAGCCACATGGGCCTATCGAGACTGTCCCAGTCAACCCACTACCCAAACATGCTCATGCAAATCCACAAAGCACCCTAGGGCTTGTCAATTACTTGTAACTACAAATCCACCAATTTGGCTTAGTCAAAACTAATGATATATATACACATATATATTACTACATATATATATATATATATATATATATATATATATATATATATATATATATATATATATATATATATATATATATATATATATATATTAGTGGATACAGATACATGGTATCGGTATCGGTATCGGTGGTATCGGTCGATTTTTGAGGTATCGGTATCGGTATCGGTATCGGGAAATTTGAGAGTAGTAGTATCGGTATCGGTATCGGTATCGGTAAAATTTTGCCGATACCTTTAACCGATACCACACATTTTGCGTCTTTAAATGGGATTTATTATATATAGTATATATATATATATATATATATATATATATATATATTTATATATATTTAATTAAATATATATATAGTCTTTAAATATCTATATCTATATATATATATATATATATATATATATATATATATATATCCTAATTTGTCTGATTCGTATCTATCTTTACCTTCACTGTATATGTTAATATAAATGCTTCTTTCAATTTTTATTTAGTTTATGAAACCTAAAGAAATGCTCGAAGTTTATGCTCGCTTTTTGCTAAACTTATTGCAAAATCGTAAAAATGTTTACCAAACGTAAGGAATTTCCTTCTTTAATTCTATAAGGTTGTGTTATTTTTGTTATTGCTGAATTTATTACTGCTTACTTAAAATGTAAACAAACAAAAAAATTGACGGTTGTAGGCCCGTTTGAATTGGATGAATATTTCATTCAATAAAATCAGCTTTAAATCTAATTTCTTCCAAATTCAATTAACTCCATCACAATAATTGATCAATTTTTTTTTGTAATATAAACCATGTTATTTTTTTTATTTTTTTTTTTTTTTTTTTGGTTTATCTCGAAATCGACGGTCTCCATCACAACAGCTGATTTTCAATTGTTTGCAAACAAAAGTAAACCTCGTAAGAAATCGTGTTTGCTTTTGCACGAAATTCGGAAATAGTTCAGGCAATCAGGAGTGCCAAAGAAGTCATGGAACTCTTATGGATGTTAAGTGTAGGTTTAGTGTTTTATATATAAAGATTCCAAATTTTTAAGTTCTTCATTTGTAGAAGCATGAAGCATTTTGAAGAATGGAGAATTTTGAAGAGATATAGGGTGCCTATTGAGGTCATAAGTAAAGGATCTCTGATAGCTAAATTTCTGGCTGAGATGGGAGATTATCGAAAGGAAATGTCCATAAGCCAGCTTGCTCAGATTCTTTAGTTTTGTAAAGTTTGACCTACATAGTTGACGCTACAGTCGGCAATATGAGTATTTGGTAAACGATGTGACCTGGTCAAGTTCTCATGGGGGATGCTTTTCTTTAATCTTAAAGAAACTTCCAACTGAGTTGTTTAATAAAAAAACATAAGAAACTTGCATTGTGGAAAGTTTTTGTTTAAGATAATTTTCTAATCTGAATGTGAAGATCATTGAAATGTAGAGAAGCCGAGCGTAAACAGAAAGTTTAGGAACATCCTATGCAGTAGTTTTAGGGCGATAAGTGTTATCGAGAAACAAATAAACAAGTTTATCAAAAAGGTTAGAGGGATAAAGATTAAAGCTAGAAAATTTACGGCGAACGGTGATTTCTTCATGGAAAACTTCCAATCAGAACAAATAACAAAAGGCTTGTATATGCTGGGCCTTAGGCCCGTTACAATTATGATTAAAGTAGATAGAAATAAAGAATATCCTGGAGTAGCATTAGTGGGCTTATGATAATAGAAGTAGAAAAAGTTCTACCAATGTTTTACTTGGAAGTAATTTCAGTTCTATCTCCTTTAATCATAATTGTAATAATACGAAGCGTTACGGATAGAATGAATTTTATTAGTATTTCCTTTTAGATTAGACCGTTTCATCTTTGTCATTTGTGCTAACGCTCGATAAGAAATGCTCACCCAGTTTTAGCAAGAATTTCCTGTTTAAACGACTCGCGATTTCGTGCTAGGCTTACTTTTTGTTTTTTAAGCATTTGGAATCAGCTGTTGTGATAGAATACGTGGTTTTGGAATAAACAGAAATAAAAATAACAAATGGTTTATATTACAAATAATTGATCAACTATTTGTGATGGTTTATCCATTTGGAAGAAATTAGATTTAAAGCTGATTTTATTGAATGAAACATTCATCAATTGTGACGGGGCACACCACCGCCGCCTATCTGTATTTTGAGCTGAAGCATTTTTCGTAAGAACGAGCTAAATTCGGCAAGCAGGGAAATAGCAACCTTAAAGAAGAATTAAGGAAATTCTCACGCTTGGTGAGCATTTTTGCATTTTTTCGCAAGTTTGACAAAACGAACGTTAAACTCGAAAGACATTTTTACGTCTCGTAAGCACAAATGCAAAAACGAAACGGCTTTATATATATATATATATATATATATATATATATATATATATATATATATATATATATATATATATATATATATATATATATATATATATATATATATATATATATATATTACAGTTGTCACCACCACTCACGGGAAGAGCCTTTTTCAGTGAGGGGGCGTTGCCTAAAATCTCATCCACTAGCGCAAATTACGAAGATGGCAAAAACGCAGGCTTTAAAGTGAGGAGATTAAATTCAGCAGGAAAGACTCCGCAGAACAGAGGTGGCAGGAAAGAAGGAAGCACCGCAGCAATCAGCCTGGGAGCTACCAATATCTACAAAACTCGTATGTGAGCACTCCCTTGTGCTACGAGGGAGTCGCCGAAAGGTGGTGGTACGCGAGTGGCAAATTTCCCCCGAACACCTGCCGCTGCGGTACCTATAGAAAAGAGATAAAGCACCAACATCGTGCCGCAGTTAGAGGGTCAAGTGAACTGGAATGTACAGGACAGTTTATAAGCCTATTGCCTTTGAATCGACCCTGTCTAAAGCCGTGTGAAACAACAGCCCCTAGATATGAGAACAGCAGTACTCCATACAAGGGCGGATGAGACCTGTATAGCTGGAGTAATTGAGAAGAGGAAAAAGTCTGCAGTCTAAACAGAACTCCCTAGTTTCTTTTGAGGCCGCTCTAGCAAATAGCTGTGTGCATGCAAGAGTTTTGCACATTTTTTGTTTATGTTAAGGCCAAGGATGTTTATATTGTCAACAGGAGAAAAACGAGAGAACCGTCAAAAGAGATAGAAAGTTAGAAGGTGTTTTAGAGAGGGAGATTTGTAGAAGGTTTTTAAAGAATGGAATTTCACAAGGTTGAGACGATCCCAATCGAAATTCTATCCAGATCAGCTTGAATAGAATCGGAAATTAATTTAAAGCAAATTCTAGAAGTAAAGAGGAACAGAATTTGATTTGAGTTGAAGAATGAATGGTTGAGTCATCGGCATATGATGGGATAGAGAGTTAGATGTGCAGGTGAGAAGATCATTAATGAAAGTAGGAATAAAGTAGGAGATAAGACAGAACCCTGAGGAACACCACTATTGACAAAGAAGAAGTCGCTCCATCAACCACAGCCGATATTGAGCGACTTGAAAGAAAGCTAGACATAAGTAAGCAAAGAGAAAGAGGAAACCCAAAGGAGAGGAGCTTAGAGAGCAGCAACGTGTGCCATACCCGGTCAATTGCTTTTTATAGGTCAAGCGCCACCACACAAGTCTCCCGTAGTTCCTAAGAGCGGAAACCATAAATCGGTTAAATAGGAGAGTATATCGAGTAGACCTTGAACGCCGAAAGCCGCACTGGTGATCGGAAGAAGAGAATGAGATTCCAGATGGTCTAAAAATGACAGTTGAGAAAGTCAAAGATCTTAGAAGGAATACAAGTGAGAGCTATAGGGCGATAGTTAGAAGGATCAGAGCGGCTTCCTTTTTTCGGAATAGGTTGGACATGTGCGTGTTTCCAACACTGAGGGAAAAGTAGTATTGAGACATAGAGAATATAGTTGAAGTAAAGGTCAGTAAGTAAGCACATTCCCTCAAAACTCGAGGAGGAATGCCATCCTGCCACCCGCCTCCTAATGCCTATGATCTCAGAAACCCATGTACTCCGATCAAATGTAATCACAGGCAAAGACATAGGACGCCTGAGAGGAGAAGGGGAGGGAGGAGGAGAAGGAGGAATGCCAGAATTGTCCAGGGTTTAGTTAGAGGAAAATAGGAGCCGAAGAGATTGGCCTTTCTTGTTGAGAAGTTAGAGTATATATATATGTGTATAGTGTATATATATATATATATATATATATATATATATATATATATATATATATATATATATATATATATATATATATATATATATATATATATATATAAACAAAAACATATATATGTATAATACATATATATATATATATATATACACGGTATATATATATATATATATATATATATATATATATATATATATATATATATATTATATATGTTATGTATATATATATATATATATATATATATATATATATATAGTTGAGTTATATATATATATATATATATATATATATATATATATATATATATATATATATATATTATTTGTTATATATTATATATATATAGTTATTTATATTTTTCTGTTTTATTATATTTTTATTTATATATAGCAGAATATATTGTATATATATATATATATATTTTTTTATATATATATATATATATATATATATATATATATATATATATATATATATATATATATATATAATTTTTAAAACTATTTTATTTTTAATAAACGTGATGAATCCTCGTCCACTAGCCACATTTCTCTAAAAAGATATTGTCATGAAATACGACTCCAAAACAAGCAGTAGAATATTATGGTTCTCGTTAACCAGTGCTTGAGATATATTGTATATATATATATATATAAATATAATAAATATAGATATTATGCCAATTTATAGGGATAAAAGTATCGTATCGTATCGGCAACGCAAAGTACTTGCATCGTAATCTTAAAGTATCTAGATACATGTATCGGCGATACTTGTATCGGTATCGGTATCGACTAAAATTTTGGCATATCGGTAACACTAATAGTATATATATATATATATATATAGCATATATATATATATATATAGAGCATATATATATATATATATATATATATATATATATATATATATATATATATATATATATATATATAATACACACACACATACACATACATTAATAACTAAGTTATTGTCACACACGCCATCATCTAACATTAATAACTACTATAACTAAAAACCCGCTAATTTGGCTGGTCTAAATATTATATGATACCCAACCCATCCATAAACGTATCTAACTCTTTCTTAAATGTTGCAATCGAGTCACACTCAACAACCTCCTGTGGCAGACTATTCCAAAATTTAACAACCCTATTACTGAATGCATGCTTTCTTATATCAAGATGGCATGCTTTCTTCTTAATTTTCTTATTATGCCCCCTGGTCACTTGTCCATGTTCTACTATGAAAAATTTATTGGTCTCTGTATTATCAATAGATGTAAATATTTTGTAGACTTGTATCATATCCTTCTGAGAAATCGCCTTTCTTCAGTACAGAAACATTCCTAACTCCTTCAGCCGCTCTCCTCATAGCTCTTACTCTCAAACCCAGAAATCATCCATGTTGCCCTACGTTGCACTCGCTCTAGCATATCTAAGTCTTTTCTTTAAATAAGGGGCCCAAACTTGTGCACAATACTCTATTACTGGCCTAACATAGCTATTATACAGTTTACTTATTACTTCCTTGCTCTTGTAAAAAACATTGCGATTTATTATGCCCAGCATCTTATTAGCTTTATTTCTAGCTTCCAAACACTGATTAGCTACTTTCAAATTACTGCTTATAATCACACCTAAATCTTTTCTTGGTCCACAGACTCAAGCCAATCCCCATTCATATCGTAGTTAAAACTTTTATTTGAGTAACCTTGGTGAAGAACCTTACACTTTTTACTATTAAAATTCATTTGCCACTTATCTGCCCACCCAAGAAGTTTATCAAGATCATTTTGAATCTTTATGCATCCTTCACTATTCCTAACTGAGGTGGCCACTTTAGTATCATCTGCAAACTTAGAAATCTTGCATTTAAGTCCCTGGTCTAAATCATTTATATATATGAGGAAACAATAGGCCCCAGCACTAACCCTAGGGACACCACCTTCTCACTATTTCCTATTATTATTTTATATGTCCCTATTTAGTTACACACTGTTTTCTACATTTCTAAAACCACTTTTTAATCCAACCATGTACCACTTCACCTATACCATTGCAATAACGTCTTCATCAGCCTTATGTGGAAAACTATCAAAAGCTTTACTAAAGTCTAAATATACAATATCAACTGGATCTCCTCGGTCAATGCAGTCAGTAATGTATTCCATAAATTCTAAAAGGTTTGTCTGACATGACCTCCACTACCCTTTCTGAAACCTTGTTGGGAGTCATACAATACCTTTTTATCTTCAAAATATTTACATGACCTTTCAGTAACTTTTTCCTGGAACCTTTACAACCAGAGAGATGTTAAGCTAGCTGGCCTATAATTTCCCAAATCTTCCTTACTACCTTTCTTATAAATAGGGACAACATATGATGTTATCCAATCGTCTGGTACCTCACCAAATGTTATAGATCGCTTAAAAATCAAATACAGTGCCTTTGCAATGCTGAAACTACCCTCTTTCAGAATTCTACCATATATATACCATCAGGCCTGCAGCTCTTTACTTGGATCAATATGATCTAATAAACGTTTAATATCTTTGCATCAAATTCAAATTCTGTAAGTCGATTTGTTCATGGATACAAGAACTATTAGTCTCCAAACTAATATCCAATTTTTTCCTCAGTAAACATTGACGCAAAATAAGCATTGAAAATGTTGACCAACTCCTTATCTGAACTCACTAAATTTTCATCAATTTTAATTGGACCAATTGTCCTATTCTTACTTTTAAATTTATAAAAGCTAAAAAACTTCTTCAGGTTCTTATTACTATTCCTTGCTAAATTAATTTCTGCCTCTCTCTTTGCCTTTCTTATTGACTGGTTAAGCTCATTTCTATTTTTCCTATAATTTTCTAAATCATCTTCCCTATTACTACCCTTTTGAATATTTTGAAACATCTGCGCTTTCATTGACTCTTCTCTTTGTCTCCATTCCAACAGGTTTTCTCTTCTACACCCAATGGGGTTTATCTTTTATAAATTCTGATTGAATAATCATTAAAAATTTGTTTAAAATGTTCCCAGATGATAAATAAAACAGTTTTGGTCTTTAAACTCTTTATCCCAGTCAGTTGTACTAAGCATGTCTCAAATTTGGTAAAATCGCCATTTCGGAAATCTATGATCTTTTCCTTATTAACTTGCAATTTGGGCCCAGATATCACATTCATATTAAATCTAATTATATTATGGTTACTAAGTCCTAAATTCTCCTCAACTCTAACTTCATCCACCATACTTTCATCATTAGTTAATATTAAGTCTAATAGTGCATCGTATCTTGTGGGTTCTTGACCATCTGGGTCAAAAAGTTATCTAGTATACAATTTATAAATACAGAACTACTATGGTCCATATTAGACAATGAATCCCAATGAATGCCAGGAAAATTAAAATCACCCATTATGACTATACCTTTTTCTTTACTGTGGCATGCTGTCTCAATTTCTTTCACCATTTCTGCATCTAATTTTAGACTCTGGTCAGATGTCTATAAAATGCCTTTATTCTATATGATTTATTGTATATAAGGATATCTACCCACTGATTCAATATCATGATTAATTTTAAAGTCAGCTAGTACAGATTGAATATTGCTTTTTAACATAAAGCGCCACACCACCACCCTCTTTCCTCTACGCTGGTATAAATAAAGTGAATATCCGTCTATTTCATATTCCTGAAAGGAGTCTCCATATAATTCTTCATTAACCCATGCCTCAGTTATGCAAATAATGTCTAGATTCTCATTTATGGTATAACTAAATCAGCTCATCTTTTTTTATTTCTAAGGCTATGAGCATTTGTATAAAAACATGATATTTAAAATGCTGTTATTTTTATTGCTATCATCATTGATTTAAAACCCCAGTAAATGAAATTATAGTTTTTTATTTTATCTCCCAATTTATTACGTTACCATATTGCTATTATTTGTATCCAGATTTAGCCCACCACCTCCAACTTTACCTAGCTTTGCTAAACAAGTCTCCAAACTGGTACTGAAAAGTTTCAACACCTTTATGACTCAAGTGAACTCCATCTGCTGCAAAAAATATTTGTTCAGAAATTCTCTACACAAATCCAAAAACTTAATATTTTCTGGAAAAACAATTTTCTTACCCTTTCATTTACACCTAAAGCCCTACTCCCCATTCCTGACCTGCACCTAACCTAGGTAAACCCAGAAATCATAATCTCCTTTCTTCCACTAGCTTTCATTTTCTGAATCAATCTCCTATATTCGTTATTAATTCTTCTGACCTTCTATGCCCTATATATCATTTGTACCACATGCACAATCACCCTCTTGAATTCAACATTTGTTGAATCAATCTCTCTATCTATCCTATCCACTATATCACCCACTCTGGCACCTGGATAACATACTCTCAATCATTTTTTTTTATTCTTAGTTTGAAAAGTCCTATTCTAGGTATCGTATCATAGAGTTCCACTAGTAAATGGTCAGTCTTCCTTCCCCAGAAACTCAACATTACCATTGGCACTCTCTGATCCCTCCCCATCTTGAAGACAGTCGAACCTGTTACTGCAGGTCACAGGCTGACTGACTCTTCGAGATCCTCATCTTTAAATTATTATTTCTAATTTCTACGAAACTCTATATTCATCTGCAGACCTATTATACACTACTTTTTATCCTTTTCCCTCTCATCTTCCTGCCTAGGTGAATCACTATCCTGTCTACCCCCTATCCCGCTCCCCCCTTGCCTCGACATCCCTACTAACCTTTTTCCTAACATTCCTCCTCTCTCAACTCAAATACTTCTTCTTTTAATCCATGCATATATTTTCATTCAGTCTTGCAATCTCCTTCCTTAAAAACACATTCTCTGCATTCAAATCACAAGCAGGGCATCTATTCACATATTCACCTCTTACAGTCCCACAGATATCACACAGAGCATACATACTTTAAATTAATATTATGTTACTAATCTGTACCTATTATTTTACCAACTACAGTTTAAATATCACTAAAGCCTAAAAAGAAATATACTACTCTCTTTAAAATAGGTTAAATTTAAACAATTTATTTAGCTTAGCCTAGGCCAGGGATATACAAAAGTTATAAGGTAGGCTTAACTGTAGTCTGTGACTGGAAAACCTAATTTAATTTAAATTATCACTAAATTAAAGTAACAATTAATAAAGACTGTATTTAAATACAGAAAGTCTATTTAAGAATCCAAATAAACCCAGACACAGAAAACAGTAAATTCTAGGGTCATCCTAGTTCAGGTTATAAGATTTGTTAAGTTATCACAAAATTAATATAACAATTGTTAATGACTGTAGTTATATACACAACAGTAGTGTAATTAGATACACAACACTAATTTGTTTACTAAATTCACTTTCAAATACACAAATTATATTAATAAAATTGGAGAGCAAAAATTAACACAACCTCACTCACTGGTCACTGGAAGGGAACGGAGAAAAACGAAATTCTTCTTCTCCTACTCTCTTGTTTTCACTCTTTACTTATGTCTAACTTACTAATTGTGGGCTCTTCCGAGGTGTCGGTCTTTCGGAATGACAAGTCCTTTCTCAGAAAAAGATATAACCTAAATGTTAAATCAGATTTTTGTTCAGGCCGTCATTTTTCCGCCTGTCAATCCAGAATAGACAGTCTGATGTCAAAAGAAATTGACCTTATTATAATATGGTCTCTTACGACCATGGGTTGGGAGAAAAAGTCCCTAACTAACCATGATAATATTCTAACTCACATCATGGAACCTATAGAAGGTGGCGGTACTGAGTTACCCACTATTGTGGACACTATGAAAAAAATTACTGAAGAAGCCCTAAAGAAAAACCCAAAAGTGGATATTTACCTTATGATACCCCCAATACAAGATTTATACACTTATAATAAGCGACGTATCACACGAGATTGGGGTCCCCAGTATGAAAACTATTGTCTTAATGATCCCACCATTGCACCTGAAAAAATGAGGGAACACACTATACGGTATATATGTTTGATAAATTTAAAACATTACAAAGTCCAGTACACAGCTGGCCTAACAAAAAATTAATTGACGGTAATGCTATATTGGATTTCTATCATGGAATTACAATAGCTAATGACAATAGAGATACTCCACATTCTCAATATTATAATAAAAAGACGATGACCATGGGTTCCCCTTTGTTATATGATGGATTACACCCAACTCGTCAGTTTCTATTAACTCTGATGGACAAGTATTATTCCACCTTTGGTCTAACAAAAACACTACCCAGGAGTACCCCTTACTCACGTACTCCGATAGTCACTCGGACTACCAACACCCGAAAAGCAAAACCTTTATTACCATTACCCTCGACTAATACCACTGACGAGACATACTATGAGTATCCCCAACCGTCCACTTCTTATTCACAACCGTCCACTTCTTATTCACAACCTTCTACTTCCTATGCACAACCTGACGAGTATCAACTACCTTTCTACTCTGGGACTCAGACCACGTATTATAATGATCAGACTAACTATACAGCTAGTCAAAATATTAATACTCCACGAACACCAACTGGACAAGCTTACTATGACCCTTGTGCACCAGTTGTCCCTCAACCTTCGTATACCTATCCTCCTACTACGGATTTTTCTGTAAACCAGACTCTGCCGTACTCTGGTTCCCAAGCCTATGATCCTAATCCTCCCCAAAATTACTATTCGTATGCCATCCCTGATTATCAAAAACTCTTTAAATCTCAGTATTCCCCTTCTCTTAATCCTCCGTCCTCTGTAAACGCGTATGCCGACTCTGTACTTGACCCAGATAAATTAAATAACTTAAGGTCAAGCATACGTTGGACTTTAAATAATCTACGTTGGGGGGAATGCTCAGTGGAACAACAGAGACTGTTTCATTTACAATGGGAGAAAATGATTAAAGAGGAGATTGTGGCATATAATTGGTCTCCTTCAACCAATCCGCCTAAATAAATTAGCAAATGCTAAACTCAGAAACCTTTGTAAATAAAATAAAGTAAAATTGTATTATTTAATAAAGTTTACTACCTGTATCCACAATATATAATCAACCTCTAACTATACCTCGGAAAACTAAGTCTATGCTCTGTTATTTATCATGCCTTCGAAAGTAAGGTGGGGTTTATAGGCTTAGTGGGGAAGTGTGTGGAGGTAATTGTGGAATCCAGGTCTGATTCACCCATACTTTTATAGTATAGGTTGTTAGATGGAAAACTTATTCTTATGAGAATAAGTGAGTACTCTAACCTGGCGGTTAAAACCGCATATATACATTATTTTTTTTATGTTTATACTTTACACCTTTAAATATGATAAATTACTAAAACCCATATTATCTTTTCAGTATTTTACATGTTTAAATATTTTGTTACTTTTGAACTTTTGACCGTATATTTATTGAATTTAATATAACAACAATTACGTAAAAACGTAACCTCACATCTTTCTGACGTTCGCGAAAATAAAACAACGTCTGATGAAATATTCAACGTCGTTCTTCTGACGATTTTTTTTACTTCACTTGAGGTCCTTAAACCATTGTTGAAGCATTATAAATATAGAAAAGAATCCAATAAAGGTCAGTGGATTATGTTTTATGCTGGATTCATTAGTATAGTAATAAACGTAAAAACTATAAAAACGCCCTTAACAAGTTCGTTAATTTCATATTCCCTTTTGTTTAATTACAGTCATTTCCAAGGTTGATATTCATCAAGAACGTCACTTCTCTTGACTCATATTACACAAGACCCCTCATTGACAACGTTTTATCTGTAAGGTAAGATCCCTCTTTTATTTCTATTTCAATAGCGTAAATTTAATTAATAAGTAGATGGTCGGATATTCAAATACCTTAAATAAGCTTGCCTTACAAATCATCTAATTCCTGTAATCATTTTTACAGGGTTTTTGTTTATGGTCTTGATTTTAAGTCAAGACAAATCATTTTTATTTCTGGTCTAGGACATCCCTAGAATCACCTTTATTGATGGTCTTCAGACAAATCCCTTTTGTATATTAGGGTTCCCAATCATATAGGACAAAATCCATCTTAGTCAAGATTAATCTTAATATTTAAAAAATCTTTTAAGTCTGGATAACTTCCCAGATACATTAATATTCAGTCTGGATAACTTCCCAGAGCCATTAAGATTAAATCAGTTCTTAGTTACAGTTGTGGGTTACCACCCCGTAACCATTTTTATTTAATTCCTTTACTTAATTAAGTGTAAAATATAATTACTATAAGTAAGCAAGTCTACTCCAGGAGAGTACTGGAGTCTATTCTGTTTCATAATTATAAAGTTAAAGCTATCCCCCTAGTTTCCCGGATACCTGATGAATGAACATTAACTTTAACTCTACTACTTTTGATAGTATGTATGTGTAAATAAAGCTATCTTTTATTTCTTTTTCATTCTCCCCTTCTACCTATTGTTATAAGTGATCTATTCTCTAATTGGACACAAACCAGGAGCATTGGGAGCAAGTCGATGGTCCCTCTTTCCTGCACCCTGCCAGTAGAATGAAAGTTTGATTGGCTCTTTTACATATCTCCTCCAGGTAGATATTATTACATAATTTCTTTTTACTTTTCTCACTGTTCTAAATTATTTTATATTAATTTTGATAATACTAATTACTTTTTCTTCTGGAGGTCAAGTGACCGTAATTATTCATGCCCTCATCACTTGGTCTCCACTATATATATATATATATATATATATATATATATATATATATATATATATATATATATATATATATATATATATATATATATATATATATATATATATATATACCGATATATATATATATATATATATATATATATATATATATATATAGTTATATATATATATATATATATATATATATATATATATATATATATAAGTTATATATATGTTATATATATATATATATATATGTCATTTTATGATCTAAATAATTAATTGCTCCTAAAATAATCTATAGCGGGTATCAGCGATATAGACCCTCGTCTAGGTCAACGAGATGGGGTGGACCTTCTCATCCCCTGTCCCCATTGGCTTGAGCCCCTTACTGGAAATATGCTTTTAGGGGCTCAAGCCAATGGGAGAGAGAGGGAGGGATTTGTCCCCTCTGTCATTCACCTAGAGGTGAGAGACCTGACAACTGATATCTATACAGTCTTACCTCTAGAGTGTTCATTAGTTTTAAATCATGTAAAACCACTTTATATATATAGAGCATAGCAGAAGAGCATATAGAGATATATATATATATATTTATTATATATATATATATATATATATATATATATATATATATATATATATATATATATATATATATATATATATATATATATATATATTGAAGGGCGCACGAAAACGCGAAAGCGTTTCAATGATAAATGCGAACGTTAAACAATTCAAATCTGATAATGAACGAAGTACAATTG
>JABUQX010145098.1:42500-53555 GCA_015478945.1 Trachelipus rathkii | reverse complement strand
CATTATTATTATTATTATTATTATTATTATTATTATTATTATTATTATTATTATTATTATTAGTATTAATATTATTATTATTATTCATAGATTTACTTGAGAGTTGTTATATATATATATATATATATATATATATATATATATATATATATATATATATATAGTATGTTATTATAGTATATATATATATATATATATATATATATATATATATATATATATATATATATGTATACATAAAGATAAAATTGTTGATCTAACTATATATATATATATATAAATATATATATATATATATATATATATATATATATATATATATATATATATATATATATATATATATATATATTATATGCAGGTGTAACATCCGCATCCGCATCCGTATCCGCGGAGCATCCGCACATTATTAAAGATCCGCATCCGTGCTCCGCATCCGCGCTTTGCCCTGTGGATGTTGCGCGGATGGATATTTATTGTCGAGAGTTGATAAAGAATTTTAAATAAAATACTTAAGATGATTGAAAATGAAAATGAGTTGAAAGCAATTCAAAACGGCTTGATATTCCATGTCAAAACATCAATGAGAAATCCTTTCATCAGTGGTTTGAAATACTCGATTCGAAATGCATTTTATTTAAACATCGTAGAAATTTTCGAACTGGTTCTAAAAATATAAAAATATAACAAACTATAAATATATAAAAGTACAAATACTAAATGCTAAAAAAAATAAACATAATAATTATACATAATTGTTCCATAAATTCATTGAAAATAGATATTTAATAAAAATGCATAGAAATTGTTCAATAAAAAATTATCAGTATTTTTTGGACTTTTTATTTATTTTTGTCCTTTTTAGCTTTTGGTTTGAAAACTCATAGATGTTACTTATTTATATTAATACCACATTCACACCAACTATATTAATACCTATAAATATAACTATTACCTTCTAATTACTGATGTTTTGGATTTCAGAATGGCTGAGATTAGGGTGGTGGCTTATATTACTCAATTTGTGGGGCTGCTGATCAATAAAGTTGCTTGAAGATGGCTCTATTAGCTGAAAATTCCTTTTTTGTTTCTTCTGGTTGAATTTTAGCTTGCATAGAGTTTCTTTGTTGTCCTCAGGTTTCTTCTATAGCTTCTTTATTCATATACTAGATGATTGAAGAATTCAATTGCTAGTTATTCCACCTTAATAGTTTCTTCTTTGTGAAATTAATAAGCTCTTGATGAATAGATGTTACTAAGTGTTTCTTCATATGTCTTCCTAGTGTTGAATGAAGCTCAATTCTGTACTTTGCCTTTATTTTCTCAATTTACTTTGGCAAGTTGGCAGTTTGTTGCTTCAATAGCTTGTTTGAGTTTCTGCAATAGCTTATATTTGCTTGCAGTATCTTCTAATTATCAGGTTTTTCTTATGTATTGGGCTTTCTTTAGCTTTTATTCTAATTGCAAGCCCTTAATCTTGCCCCACCTTGTATTCTGCATTTGTCATCAATTTTTTCTGTGTTGCAATCAATTTTTGCTTTTCTACCTTTCTAATATTTTGGTCATTTTTTGTAACCATAGTTGATGCTCACATAGTATGAATAGTAATGAATTTTCTTTAATTTTCCTTTTTTATTTATTATTATTATTATTTTTCTTATATTTTAATACAAAATATAACATATTCCCCCTTTGCTAAGAATATTAAGTTTTCTTGTTATTCTTAGTTTCCTTAAGTTTATAATTCTGTTGTCTTCTTGTTATAATCCTGCACTTTCTCTCAGCAAGATCAATTTTGTTATTGGTCTTTTCAAAATTGTTGTATTTAAAGTATTCTTGTCTTTATTTATTTTCACATCTACTATTCTCACTCTGTTTGAGTCATCTTTGTAAACTTTTACTATTTTTCCTAAATTCCACATATTTCTTGGTTTGAAGTCATCTATTAAAAGAACTAAATCTCCCACTTGGTGTGATTCTTTTTCTGCTAACCATTTACTTCTTTTTTGCAATAAAGGGACATATTCTTTGATCCATCTTTTCCAAAACAAATCAGCAAGATACTGAACTTGTTTCCATCTTTTATATAAGTAGCAATCTTTATCTTGAAATAATCCTGGAGGAAAAGTTATATTGCCTTTAAGAGTTAGTAGATGATTTGGTGTCAAAGCTTCTAAGTTTTCTAAATCATTTGAAAATTCTGTTATTGGTCTGTTATTTATAATAAATTCTATCTCACAGAACAAAGTGTTCAAGTTATCATCTGTCAACCTTATTGGCTGTTCTAAGAGTGAAGATTGTAATATATTTCTCACAGTTCTAATATGTCTCTCAAAATGACCTCCTTTATGAGAACTATGAGGTGGTTGGAATATCCACTGTATTTCTTTTTGCTCAAAAAATTTATTTACTTGCTTATTATTCCAATTTTTAACTTGTCCTTTTAATTCTTTGTTAGCTTTCACAAAGTTCAATCCATTATCTGATCGGATCAATTTCACATTGCCTCTACGGCTGATAAATCTTCTTAGAGCATTGATGAAAGCATCAGTATCTAATGAATATAGCATTTCTAAATGTATTGCTCTGCTACTTAAACATGAGAATATTAATCCATATCTTTTTTCTCTTACCTTCCCTCTTCCCCTTACTACAAGAAAAGGGCCAAAGGCATCTATACCAATACTTGTAAATGGTGGTACATCACATTTTAATCTATCTTTGGGCAAATCTCCCATTAACTGCTGAGTTGGCCTTGTATGGAGCTTCCTACATATTATGCAATCTTTTAGAATCTTCTTAATACTTCTGCTTGCTCCAATGATATAGTACTTCTCTCTTTTTAAAGCATTTAAAACTGTTTGTTTTCCTAAATGTCCATTAATTCTATGGTAATGTCTCATTATTAGCATTGTAACATGACTATTTGGCAAGATAATTGGATGTTTAAAATCATATGATACATCATTCAGATTTTTATTCCTCCCACCTACTCTTAATATTCCATTATCATCTATAAATGGTAGGAATTTTGCCAAAATGTGCCTCTTTGGTAAGGCTTCTTTCTTTTTTATTTTGTATTGTATATCATGAAATTCTTTATTTTGTACATATTTGTAAATAGCCTTTTCTGCATTTTTTAATTCTGTGATTGTCATAGCACCTTTATTCCAGGTTTTTTTATGCAAATTTTCTTTAACTCTTAAAATCCATGCTACTTTTGTTTTTAATTTCATCCAATCTGACACAGAATTTATGAGCTTGTCTGTTGAACTTTCTTGTAGTTGAATTGCCATCACTGGTTTACTTTTTATAATTTCATCATTTTCATCATCTAATTTATTTTCTTTATTTTGCTCAGGCCATTGAGCTTTGTCTTTGTACAAAAATTCTGGACCAGTGCTCCATAGTTTATTGTTCAAAAACTCATTAACAGATATCCCTTTACTTGCTATATCTGCAATATTTAGCTTGCCTGGTACATAATTCCATTGGCTTATATCTGTTTGTGATCTAATATAATTAACTCTATTATGTACAAATCTTTTGAATCTTTTTGATTCATTTTTAATATATTGTAATACAATTTCACTATCTATCCAAAAATACTCTTTGTTTATTTTCATATCTAATTCATTTTTTAAAATTTGATGTATGTTGACAGCTAATTTGGCTGCACTCAATTCTATTCTTGGTATAGTTAACATCAAATTTTTATTTAATGGTATCAATCTTGTTTTAGATAACACCAATGAACAATATATTTCATTATTCTCTCCAATGAACCTTATATATGCTACTGCAGCATATGCAATTTGAGAACCATCTGAAAAATAATGTAGTTCTACACTTTTATACTTTAAACAATTTGGATTGTATGGCCTAGGAACTTGAAAATCATTTAGCTTATTAACATCACTTAGCCATTTTATGTAACTTTTTTTTATGAATTTCATCATCCCAGTTAACTTTTCTATCGCATAAATTTTGAAATATCTTTTTAGCTACTAGTAGTACTGGACTAATAAATCCTAGTGGATCATATATGGAAAAAATGCAACTGAGTATACTTCTTTTTGTTAATTCTTTATTTTGTATATCTACCCTAGCTTTCATTAAATCTTTTTCTGGGTCCCAACTTAAGCCTAATACTTTTTGTGGGCAATTTATCTAAGGATAAGTTTATTTCTTTAAAATCTTTGCTTAAGTCTTGTTTATCAATATTTTCTAAAAATTTCTTTGAATTACTAGCTACTTGATGCAGATTAAAACCACTAATTTTTAAAATTTCTTTAACTTCTTTATAAACTGCTACAGCCTCATTTTCTGATTTCACAGACTTTAAACAATCATCAACATAGAAATTTCTAAGTATAGTGGCTAAATTACGGAATTTTTCTGCTTCAATTACATTTGTAGTTTGCTTCAAGACATAATTTGCAATTGAAGGTGAGCTCACACTTCCAAATATATGGACTTTAACTCTATATTCTTCTGGAGTTTTATTTAAATTACCATCAGGAAACCATAAAAAGCGCTGATAATCTTTATCTTTGTCAAGTACCTGTATTTGATAAAACATCTTCTCTATATCTGCTATGAAAGCATGTTTCTCTTTTCTGAACCTTAAAAGGATGCCTTGTAGGTTGGAAATATAGTCTGGGCCTGTGAGTAAACTATTATTTAAAGAAATACCATTGTATTGTAAGGCTGCATTAAATACTACTCTCATTTTTTTCTTTTGTGGATGGATTACACTATGGTGTGTTAAATAGAATCTGTCATTGTTTAATAATTCATGTTTCTCAATCTTTTCTGCAAAATTAAGTTTTAACATTTCATCTATGTTATCACAATATTGTATAAAATATTGTTTATCTTTCAAAAATTTACTTTTTAAAGAGTACAATCTTGCTAGAGCTTGATTTTTGTTATTAGGAAAATGCTGATTTTCTTTTTTAAATGGTAAACCAACTTGAAATTTACCTGTAATTGTTCTTTGTAATGTATTTTCAACTTTATTCTTCCACTTCAAATCTTCTACACTTTCACAAACTTGCTCAGGATTCTTTTCAGAAAACTCTCTTAAGCAATATTTTTCAAGTAAATTATCATCTTCTTCTTCTTGTATTTGTGTTTTATGACATCTTAAACTCATGAATGCTGGTATACCATCTGGTGTCGAACCTTGTAAAGCCCATCCAAATGAATATTTAACTGCAAAGGGGTAGTTATAATGACCTTCTACTACTTCTATAGGTTTTAACAATTTACTTTGATTCATCCCAATTAATAATCCAATTTTTGATTCTATGAAGTTGAAGGGCACATGACTCAAGTATTCTAATCCATTTATATCTTTGATAGATGGACTTTCTTCCATTTTAAAGGGCCATTTTTCTTTACAATATATATTATTTATGGTTTCAGATTTCCTCATCTCAATATCATAAATTTCTAGATTATTTAAAATGTATGTTTTTATCTTATGTTGCCCATACATAGTAGTTATATCTATATCTTTCTGAGGTTTCATATATGACATACCTAGTTCTGCAGCTAAATTTAAGTCCATAAAACATGCTGATGAATATGTATCTAAACCCATGTATGTCTTAATCACTTTATCTTTACCTTTAAGCTTAATTTTAACTGGTACTGCAGGATAAAATAGCTTTTTATTACTTACTTTTGTCTGAAAGGTTTTTGCTTCATTACTTCCTGATTCTTTTGACTCTACTTTCTTATCTTTATTTTCTAAATTCACAGTGAGTGCTGCTGGTGAGGTATTTGAACCATCCTGCTCTTTGGCACTATCTCTTTCTCTATGCAGAAATGTTAAATGTTGCTTATTACATTTTTCACATTTTTCTGGTCTTTTACAGTTACTACTAAAATGATTTGATCTGAGACACTTAAAGCATAATTTATTGTCTTTAATGAACTTTGTTATTTCATCTTGGCTTTGTTTTTCTAGAATTTTGCATTTAAGTATACTATGATTGTCTTTTTTACAAAAATTGCAAAACTGTGATTTATTATTATTATAATTACTACTATTATTATTATTATTATTATTCTTATTGTCATTATTATTGTTCCATTTATTATTAACATTTTTATTGTTATTTCTATGGTCATTATTATTTTCTTTTGTATAAAGTGACTTACCTTTTTCACTTTGTAATTTTGTTTGCTTTGGTTTTGTACCAATGCCAAGTTCTCCGAACAGTGGTGTGTTCATGATTCTTGCTTCTTTTTCAACAAATTTTGTAAATGTACTAAAGTTTACCTTTTTATTTTCTTCATACATACTATCAACTTTATTTCTCCACTTATCACGCTGTTTGTAGGGAAGTTTTTTAACTATTCTATAAATAGCACCAGTAGAATTCAATTCATTCAATGGAGTAATATTTTCCATTGCATTATTGATAGAGTCTAAAAACAAAGAAAAATCTGCCATAGCTTCACTATCTTCATTCTTAATTTCATTCCAGTCTTCTAACTTTTTCAAATATGTATTTGCAATAACTTGTTCATTTCCATACTGTTTCTCGAGTTTTTCTACTGCCTTTTTATAACTTATATTTTCATCTAAATGCATACAACTTCTTACTATATTTTCTGCTTTACCTTCTGTATACTTAATTAAATAGGAAAGCTTATTCATTTCATTCTCACATTTTCCTTCTATATTAGTTTTAAAAACTAGCATAAAATCTTTAAATTTAGTCGGATCTTTTCCAGTAAATATTTCAGGTTCACATGTTGGAAGAGGGTTCTTAATACTTACTTCTAATTTTTGTTTTAAAATTTCTACTAATTTAGACTCCTGATTATTATTTTCACCTATACTATTTATTTTAGTTTGTGTTAAATTTACATTTTTATCCTCAGTTTTTACAGAGGTATCGCTAATACTGAAAATTGGATTTTCTAATTTTTGTTCGATTTTTATTAAACTTTGTTCCAAATTTTTTATATGACTACTGTGTTGGTACAAATCCAAGCTTTCTAGTTCTCTTTTTTTTGCCAAGTATTGTTCATGCTCTTTTAATTTTATTTTACTTTTTTCTATCTCAAGTAACAAAGATTGGGCTATTGAATTTTTTGAACTAGATATACTTACTTTACTAGATATATTACTAGCACTATCTTGTGGTATAATCCTTGGCTCATATTTATTCATATATTTTGAAATGTCGGTTTTTAATTCATAATATGGCTTTAGTTTTAATGTAAGCCACTGCTGTATTTTATCTGCCTCTACAGATTCTGTAATTAATTCACTACAAGTATTTTTTAAGGATTCTACTTTTGCGTCTAATGTTAATTCATCGGCTTTTATTTCATAGCTTAAATCTAAGTTGTTTAAGAAAGAATGCCATAATTTACCTTTAATTGTATTTATTTTTTTTGTTATGGCAGCTAGTTTTCCTGAAGGAACCTTAAAACCTCCTTCAGTTGTTTCAGTTTCATCGATATCGATATCGATATCGATATCGCTCATTTTTTTTTTTTAAACTATCAATAAAAACTATTAAAACTATTGAAAAACTAAATATTTATCGAACTCATTCACTCAAATAATAAAAAAAAAATAAGGAAGGATGTTACTTTTAACACAATTTATATATACAGATAAATTCTTATATTTCATATATAAAGTTTTACCTGTATATATTTTTTTTTATTTATTTTATTATTTTTATTTTTTTTTTGCTATTCTTATTTATACTTATTTTGTCGAAGATGATCATTCCTCACATCTGAGCGACAGCTTTGTATTCTTCATCCAAGCCTTCTAATTAGAAGAACTTTGTAAAACATCAATGAGAAATCCTTTCATCAGTGGTTTGAAATACTCGATTCGAAATGCATTTTATTTAAACATCGTAGATATATTCGAACAGGTTCTAAAAATATAAAAATATAACAAACTATAAATATATAAAAGTACAAATACTAAATGCTAAAAAAATAAACATAATAGTTATACAAAATTATCCATAAAAATGCATAGAAATTGTTATTCCTGTTAATAAGTGTTCAATAAAAAATTATCAGTATTTTTTGGACTTTTTATTTATTTTTGTCCTTTTTAGCTTTTGGTTTGAAAACTCATAGATGTTACTTATTTATATTAATACCACATTCACACCAACTATATTAATACCTATAAACATAACTATTACCTTCTAATTACTGATGTATTGGATTTCAGAATGGCTGAGATTAGGGTGGTGGCTTATATTACTCAATTTGTGGGGCTGCTGATCAATAAAGTTGCTTGAAGATGGCTCTATTAGCTGAAAATTCCTTTTTTGTTTCTTCTGGTTGAATTTTAGCTTGCATAGAGTTTCTTTGTTGTCCTCAGGTTTCTTCTATAGCTTCTTTATTCATATACTAGATGATTGAAGAATTCAATTGCTAGTTATTCCACCTTAATAGTTTCTTCTTTGTGAAATTAATAAGCTCTTGATGAATAGATGTTACTAAGTGTTTCTTCATATGTCTTCCTAGTGTTGAATGAAGCTCAATTCTGTACTTTGCCTTTATTTTCTCAATTTACTTTGGCAAGTTGGCAGTTTGTTGCTTCAATAGCTTGTTTGAGTTTCTGCAATAGCTTATATTTGCTTGCAGTATCTTCTAATTATCAGGTTTTTCTTAATATTTGGCTTTCTTTAGCCTTTATTCTATTTGCAAGTCCTTATTTTGCCCCACCTTGTATTCTGCATTTGTCATCAATTTTTTCTGTGTTGCAATCAATTTTTGCTTTTCTACCTTTCTAATATTTTGGTCATTTTTTGTAACCATAGTTGATGCTCATATAGTAATGAATTTTCTTGGATTTTCCTTTTTTATTTTTTATTATTATTATTATTTTTTTTCTTATTTCTTATATTTTAATGCAAAATATAACATTCCATATTTTAATGTTATCAAAGATATTCCAACTCGCTGGAATAGTATACTTCATATGATGGAAAGAATGGTATTGCTCAAAGAACCTCTTGCTTCGTACGCCAGTTCGTATTCCAAAGTTAACATTCTTATTAATGTGGAAAATGACATCATATCACACTGCATTAAGTTATTGAAACCATTTGAAGAAACTACCAAAAAAATCAGCGCCTCTACAGCTTCTGTCTCTGATGTAATACCATTAATCTCAACGCTAAGGAAGCATTTTGAACTATCTTCAAATGAAAATGATGACAGTTTAAAAAGAATGAAAGATGTAATTAAACTAGAGCTAGAAAACGCTTTGGTTCTGTGGAAATTAATGACCTTCATACTATTGCAACTTACTTAGATCCCTGTTATAAAGGCAAGTTTTTTTTGTAACACAATATTAGAACAAGTTAAATCGTCACTTTGTGTTGCAGTTGAAAAACTTCAATCCGAACAGTCCAGTAGTGATGAAGAAACACACGCATTACCAAAAGATGTAGTGCAAATGATTGAAAACTATCACCAAGAAAAACGACTGGTGGAAAGTTAAGCAAAATGTTTACCCACGCTTGAGTAAACTTGCAAGGAAATACTTGGCCTGTCCTCCAATTTATGTTCCAAGTTAGAGAGTATTTAGCAATGCTGGGCTAATATAAGATGAAAAGAGAAACAGACTCTCAGCAGAAAAGGCAGAAAAATTGATGTTTCTCAAGCACAACCTTCCTATATTTGAATTTCAATACTAGTGCAAAAAGTATATAATCCATTGTAAAATCTCTTTCATTAAGGGCGGAGGTTGGGGAAAGAGGTTGGTGGGGTGCATTTGAGTTGGGTCCCCGTCCCGCACCCTGGTAACACAATTATATTAATAGATTGTGACTAAACCTCGATATATATATATATATATATATATATAATATATATAATATCTAAATATATATATATATATATATATATATATATATATATATATATATATATATATATATATATATATATATATATATATATATATATATATATATATATATATATATATTAGTGATGGGACGATTAATCAGAATCGGCATCGGAATCGGAGGAATCGGATTTGGAATCGGAATCGGAATCGGAATCGGAATCGGCAAAATTATACCGATTCTTTGACCGATTCTTTGGTATACAATCTGAAAATAATTTTTATTCGATCTTTATGATATTTCAAAGACAATATTTTTAATTTCAGTTCTTCCTGAATTCTATTTAATTAAAGAAAACTGGATTGAGCGGCGCATCTTTACGTAGAGCCTAAGATATCATGTTAGGATTTTCAGACAGGCAGACATTTGGCAATGTTTCGTTAGTCATGTTGTGTAATATGTTTTGATAATTATATACCCGTGAACTCGTAAGTGAGCAGTGAAATATTTGCTTTGTAGGCTTGTAATAATTGGAGCTATTGAATATAAATGCTATCCTTCGAGTTTCACCTTTTCACGTATCTCACACAGCATCTAATATAAGTGATTGTCTTCAAAATGTTATGGAAGAATTCAATATTCCTGCTAATAAAATTCATGTTATAGTAAGGGATAACGCACTTAATATGGCTGCAGGAGTTACACAAGCAGGATTCCAGAAATTACCTTGCTTTTTACACTCTTTGACACTAGTTCTCAATGATGCCATATTTGAACAAAGAGACGTAAAAAAAATATATCCATATGCAAACAAATCGTAGGTCATTTTAATCACTCGCCCCAAGCTATTTCCAAGTATGAAGAATATCAAATTAGATTTAATTTACCACAGCACAGATTTATTCAGGATATACAAACCAGATGTAATAGCCAGTATCATATGCTTTCAAAAAATTTTTGAACAAAAGACGGCTCTCATTTCATATTGCAGTGATCATTCAAAACCTGTATGCTTAGAAACAATGGAAAGTTCTTGAAAATTGCTAAAAATACTTAAAAATTTTGTTGATTGTACAAATTTATTGAGCCTCAAGGAATCAATGGCATCGGCAATAATCCCAAATATGAAAATGATTTGCATTTTTTTTTTTGAAAAGAGTCAGAAAAAAAGAACTATTTGAGGGACTTGGGTCTACAG
>JABUQX010145098.1:25000-37500 GCA_015478945.1 Trachelipus rathkii | reverse complement strand
CCAAAATAGGCACAAAATACAACAATAAAATTTGTTCGACATATTTACACAAAAAAATATAATAAAAACCAGCTAGGATCACAGATTCACGAACCCAAAGGTTAAACGAATTTGTTAAAAAACAAAAACTTCATTTCATCTCCGAACAAATCCAAAAATTAGACGCTAAACACAAAAAAAAGGGATCTTGTTTAACATATTTTACACAAAAAAATACAACAAAAACCAACTATGAGCACACGTATCGAACCAAAATTAAACATCTAATTATAAAGGCCTTTTTCATTTATCTAAACAAAGCATAAAAAATAGCCGAAAATCACTCAAAAATCACGACAGCCTTCTCGTCGTAAGGTTGCTCCAACACTAACTTGGTTTTCTTTTCGATAATTTTTTGGCACGTTTAAGCTCCACCCACGCGCATTGCCCTGCCAATAAAAAGAGAGAACGCGCCGTACTTTTGAAGTGACCAATCCGCGCTCAGGATTAAGCCACGCCCCACTTTGTAGAATGGCCGTAGGCATACGAGGGGAGGTACCGTATAAGCCAATTACTTAAAACAAAAGGCTTCTAGTCCCTCCTTTATTAGTTATGGACGAACCAATCAGCGCTCTGAATATGCGTGGGAAGACTACGCTTTTCTTTTAAAGTTCTGAGAATTTTGTTTGGAATCTGGTCTGGGAAGCAATTAGTTATTATGTCAGACTCGATTTTATAACCGCAAAGCCTTGGCTTTCTATGCTCATTAACTTTGGGCTCTATATCAATTTATCAGCTGTCAATGTGGTCGAAAAGGTCTTTCTTGTTCTTCAACAAATTTAAAAACATACTTTGGTGGATACGCCTTTGTTTCCACATTAAACTCCCCCCACAGGGAAACCCGCCCCGACGTCGCACCCGTGATGGTCATAGATGAATAGGTCAGAAGCGAGAGAGAAACGGAAATAAGGAGTGTGTGACTTGGCCCCCATGTCGAAAGGACCGAGAAGTGTGGACGACTCGACCGAACCCAGGATTTCCGAACGCAATGAGTCACGACCCGGGACCCCGCAACTTCTAGGGAGACCGCTTAATATCGTCGACAAGTTCGCATGCAACCCGGATACCCCGTTCCCACCCCCGGAGCCCCTCCCCCCTCTGCGCAACCGAACCGAGTGGTCAGGTGGGTGCTTCGTTTTCTCCGCTCTGTCCTCGTGAATAGAAGGGAAAGGTGAAATCAACTAACTACGGCCACCCGCTCCGCAACGAGGCTTGCATTCACCCCGGGGAGGGAAGACCAGGCGTGTTGCCCTCCACGTCACGCCATCCGACACAAGAAACCGAATGGGTGACGAGGGATTTTCAAAAGGGAAAATGTTCTACCTCTACGGTTCTCACGGTCGAGACTGAAGACAGGGGGTCCGCCCCCGTCTCCTGACTCCCCGTCTAATAGTAATCATTCATAGCTTTCTCAGTGGAGACTGAAAACAAGAGATTTACCCACGTCTCCTGAGTAAAACAACCCTTACGTTTAAGGGTAATCGTAAGCGTAAGAAAAATCAAGGTAGACAGAGTCGGTCATTTTTCGAAGAGGACCCACCAAGCCCGCCGATCGGCGCGAAAGGGGGGATTGAACCCAGAAGGAGTTCATCGGAATACGCCGAGCTCATAGCGGAGGCTCATCGACGGTCATAAGCGGTCTCCTGCGAAGGCGACGGGGATTCCGACCCGCGATCATGCCCCGGAAATCCGAAGGTATCGCCTCGTCGTAGCCACTGTCCTCGGGCATGCTCGAGAGGGTTTGTCAAAAAATGTTTCGTAATCATAGTTCGGGAGGAGAGTAAGAAAGCGTTTTATCGAATGACGTGTTGTAATCACAGCATGTAACAGATATAAGAAAGGTAATGGGGGTGTCGTGAAGAGGACTATTGTTCGTCGGAAAGAATAGCCCGTATCCTTTGTTTAGCCAACACGTTCGCTCGTCGGGAGGGCCTCTTCGGAGGAGAGCCCAATGCTGCAGGTGCTTCAACTGGTGGAAGCGGATCTGTGGGATCGAATAGATTGGAGTGTATCTCCAGCGGGTACAAGTGTATAACGGCCCGGGTTATTTCACCACGACTTGTGCTGAGCAACACCGACCGGGTGTATCCATCAGGTGAAGTGTGAAGGACCTTAACTATGCTCAATTTCCACCGCAAACTAGGACCATCGTCCTCTATTAGAACCACGTCTCCGATCCTAACGTTTGGACGGTTGGAGACGTTCCAAGATTGTTTCAGGCTGAGCAAATAATCTTTGCTCCAGGCGGACTGAAACTTAGCAATGAGGGCGAGCAAGTACTTGTACCTTTTGTTGACTTTCACTGGATCCTTGTAGGTGACATCGTGGTCAAGCAATTCTTCAGGGACAGGAAGGGTGTATCCACAAGTGGGAAGGAGTGAGGGGCTCCTCGCAGTGGAGCTCGTCACCCACATAGGTGAGGGGTCGGCAGTTGACCACAGATTCCACCTCCGCAAGCACCGTATTGAACTCTTCATAGCTAACTAGAGAGGTTTTGAGGGTCTTACGGAGATGGGTCTTGGTCAGTCCGATCAAACGTTCGAAGAATCCGCCGTAATGACTGCTTCTGGCGGGATTGAATCTCCAGGTGATGGAACGCTCAGCTAGGAAGTCCTTCACGGAAGGCAGTTCCCACAAGTCTCTTAAGTGCTGGGATGCAGCTTGGAAATACGTTGCGTTGTCAGAGTATATCACGGAAGGTGTTCCTCGCCTTCCGATAAACCGACGTAATGCTCTCAAAAATGACTCGGTGCTGTTGTCGAAAACTAGTTCCAGATGTATCGCTCTAGTCACAGCGCAAGTGAACAAGACCACATAACTTTTAGTCACTTCATTCCTAGGAACCCTGACATTAAAATAGCCTGTGAGGTCCACTCCGATTACCGTGAACGGTTTGCTTTCTACCACTCGGGAACGAGGCAAGGCAGCTAGTGGCGCCGAACGAAAGTGTGCAGCTTGTAAGCGTTTACAGAGACCACACGGGCGTATCACTTTCTTCACCGTTGTCCTCATCCGAGAGAAATAAAAACGCTGACGGACAATCGACACGAGTTCTGAAATACCAACGTGGTGGTTCGTTTGGTGAAGTTGCCATATGATGAGCCGGGTGAGATGTGAGTCCGATGGCAACAGCATAGGGAACTTTGCGTCGAAAGGTATCAGCGCATTGCTCAATCTCCTGTCGCATCTGATGACTCCATCTACTAGCGTTAAGCTCAGTTGTTTCACCAGATTAGTTAAAGGCAGGGAGTCTCGGAGGCACGTAACTTCGGGCAGATAGTGTTCCCTCTGCCCCCGAATCCAGTAGAGTTCCGCGTTACTTCTCTCTTCTATGGAAATCAAATGGGAGAATTCGGGCCGTAAGACGGTCCTGGTCATAGGGATCTTCTGCCTTGCCTTCCTCAAGTTCTCGATGAACCTGTGGACCAACGCAGTGATCCGTATGATCTTATTAAGGGAGGAGTAACGTTCTAAATCAAATAGGGGAGCAGCTTTCGGTACCACGGTGGTGGAAGCGGCTACTATGACCTCGTCCGTCTCCACAGTCCCTTCACAGAGGGAAGGGTGTTCGGTCCAGACGGGCCAATTTGAAGGGCTCGGAAGCCAAGGGGGGCCATTCTTCCATAAGTCCGTGAATACGTACTTATAACTTACTCCTCTAGACGCCGCGTCGGCGGGGTTGTCTTCTGTGGGGACGTACCGCCACTCGGCCGTCGGCAGGTTTCTACGAATTTCATCGACTCTGTTCTGGTTGAAGAGGGGGAGCTGCTTGGAGGAGAATATCCATCGCAACGCCACCTGGCTGTCACACCAGCAGTAGATCTTAGCTACCTCTAGTAAATCCTTGTAGGCGTCGATAACAAATTTAACGATTCGTGATGAGAGCAGGGCTCCCATTAGTTCCAGACGCGGTATCGTGAGTTCTTTCATGGGTGCAACTTTTACCTTTGCCATAAGAAGATTCGCGGTGGGAAGGTGCTCTCCCATCGATACAGCGTACACTGCAGTGGCATAGGCCGCGCCCGACGCGTCTGAGAAGGCATGTAGTTCTACCTTTCGAGCGAAGATCAGCTGTCTAGGTATCGTTAACTGTAAACAGCGTTGCAAATGTTCGGCAATTGAAACCCACTCCTTGCGGTGTTCATCGGAAATAGACTTGTCCCAACCTAGTTTCTCCTTCCATAATTTTTGCAGGAGAATCTTCCCTCGAACAGCCACCGGGGACAAGATGCCCAGTGGGTCAAATATGGAAGCGAGGTTCTGCAACATGGTTCTCTTTGTAGCTGCTTCCGAGGCGACCACCTTGAGGGGGTACGAAATGGTGTCTTCGTTCGTATCCCATTCCATACCCAAAACTTTAATCGTAGTGTCTTCGGCGGCCGCATCGTTCTCCCGGAACTTTACGTTCGCTCCTTGACAATTGGACACCCACTCTCGTAAATTGAGGCCGGCCTTTTCGAAGAGGGACCGGGACTGACGAAAGAAATCTTCCACTCCTGCTTCGGTGTCAAAGGTACCGAACAGGTTGTCCACGTAGATTTGGTTTAGGATTATGTCTTCATAGTCGGTGTCTGAGTTTCGGACGTGGTGTTGAATACAGGCAGCCAACAAGAACGGACTGCAGGTGGCCCCAAACAAGACCGAAGTGAACCGATACGTGACCAAAGGGCTTCTGGAGTCAGAAGGATCTTTCACCCACAAAAAACGTGTGGAATCTCTGTCCTCCAACCTGAGACGTATCGCTAAGAAAGCCTTCTCAATGTCCGAAGATGTAGCGTACCGTCTCAACCGAATTTTCAGAAGGATCTTGGTCAAATCAGTGATGAGGGAAGGTCCACTGTGTAGGCACTGATTAAGACTAGGATTGTTAGAAGAACAATCGAACACTAGTCTCAGTGCTGTGGTGGAGGAAGACTTCATGACCCCATGATTACAGGCCTGGTCGCCAGCCTCCTCAACGGCCGCCTAACCAGCAGACGGGGGGCTCCGCTACCAAACCCAAGAAATTAATAAACGCCGAACGAAACAGGCAAGCTGAGCGATTTTGCGCTA
Source organism: Trachelipus rathkii (assembly GCA_015478945.1). NCBI lineage: Eukaryota > Metazoa > Arthropoda > Malacostraca > Isopoda > Trachelipodidae > Trachelipus > Trachelipus rathkii. The sequence continues at coordinate 32,409 of JABUQX010145098.1, read as the reverse complement.
GTAGTGCAATGTCCGAACTGGAGGAGTTGACGGCCGAGTCTGAACCGTCGACTGCGAGGATCATGACGTTGGTTCAGGATTTAGAAGCCCTTACCTTGAAACTAGAGGAAAGTAGCAGAATCATTCAGGACTCTCTGGGACAAGAAGAGTTCCTGCAAGACTATCGGGATTGTCATCAGCTGAATAACACTATCCGCACGCACATAAACTTAGCTAATGAAATATTAGCAGCAAGAGAGAGGGTGAATTCGGAGAGGAGAAGCTCCCCTTCCCCCTCCAGGGTTTCTCGCTGTACAGGGGATCACAGACCTCCCACCTTGTTTAAACCACCTACGCGATCCTTGCCTATTTTCAGCGGGGATCCCCTCGAGTTTTCGTCTTACCTTGAGAGCTTTGAGTCAATGGTGGAGGGTCACGGTTACAGCTCTATAGATAAGTTACATGCTCTCCTACAGAGTTTACGCGGTGACGCCAAACAAATGGTTTCGGGCTTCTCCGTTAAGGGAGAGAACTATCGCATAGCCATGAACCTCCTCAAGGACAACTATGGAGACAAGTCCAAACTCATAGAGACCCTCATCATGAGACTTACCGGACTGCAGCCTCCTAAATATACCTATTCGGACCTGTTTGGATTCAAAGCCGACGTTTCCTGCTTCACAGAGTCTCTGAAGACAAAGGAGATGGTGGGTGATTGCAAGAGCTGCTCCATCATCTTAGGAACCTTGCTTTCCGTCAAATTACCCGCGGAGGTTAAAGAAAGAATTCCGTGGTCTGAAGCAAGAAAAAACTGGACCCTCGACTCAGTAATGAACCTGGTCAATCAGGCCCTTGGTTTCCTGGAAGCGACAAAACCTAGCACGACCAAAACGAAGCCCAACCAGGACGCGCCAAGGAAGGATGAATCTTCGAGAGGTTGGACAGATAAACGAATGAATGGCTCCAACAGACAGAAAGCCTCCACCATATTGACTACTACCGGGACCAAACAAGCAGTCCCGAGAAACCAGACCTCAACGAAACAGGAACGGAACTCAACAAAATCGGACAGTCGAAGCTGTAGATTTTGCAAGGGACCTCACTTTCCTTCGGAGTGTCAGATGATTCCGACTCCAGAGTTGAGGAGGGCGGTGGTTGTAGCCAAAGGTTGGTGCGAGAAATGTCTGGCAGAAAACCATGCCACTGGAGATTGCCGGAATACTAAAGCTTGCTTCCGTTGTAAAGCACCAGACCATCACGTCGTGTTCTGTCCCCAGCCAACCAATCGAAATGAGGATCGCCCCCGACAGCAGCCCGACTCATCGACAGCAACACCAGGAGAAACCGCTTCGAGCCATCTGACGACACTTTACTCGGGTGGTCAAGGAGTGGCCCTCCCGTTGGCCGATTTGGCTGTCTACAAGGGAGCTGGCACCCTCACGGTGAGAACCTTATTCGACCAATGCTCCCAGAAATCCTTAGTAGCGAGATCCGTAGTTCAAAAATTGCAATGTATACCTCACACTCAGGTGGAGATCGCCATCAACGGGATCAACCGTCAGGGAACCCCGACCTTACACGACGTCGTCACCCTGAAGGCTAGAACGAAGGATGGAACAATTCCCATCACAGCTATTGTGGTGGATAACCTGCCTTCCGACATTAGGATTCCTGGCTTAGTTGACACCACTAGGATGTTACGAAGACATCGCGTTCACTTAGCGAACCCTTACCCGGACAGTGACACGGTCGTCGGAGTTGAATTACTCATTGGAGCAGACATGCTGGGGAAATTTATAAGGTCATACGAATCCCGTCTTGGCGTTAACCTCATGAAGACCAACGTGGGCGACATTATCTGGGGACCGTTACCCTTTTCCTCCGGAAACTCCGCCGCACAGGTATCGGTCGTGTCCACCTTTAGGGCAGAGATTCATTTCGCCAACGAGTTGAGGCCTGATCTCCCCTCTTGACACCAGGAACGCTTTCCTGCTGCCCTCCAATCGGAAGATAGAGTGATGGAGGTGCCCGAAGACTCTGAATCCTCATTACCTGACACCGAAAGATCTCCGACTAACGAGACAAGTCGTCCGGCCTCCCTCCAGTTGGAGGACGGAGCGATTACGGCAGCGCCCGAGTGTTCCGAGTCATCTCAACTTCACCTCGAGCCCTCCTCGACTGACGGCCTACACCGCCTTTCCTCCCTCCAGTTGGGGGATGGCGCGATGGTGGAGGCGTCCGAGGCATCTAAACCGGTAACTCAATCTGAATGTTACTTGACCAACGTAACGCACCGCTCATCCTCCCTCCAGTTGGAGGACGGTGCGAAGACGGAGCCGCCCGAAGACTCTGAATCATCTATGCTTCCCATCGCGCGCTATTCGATTGAAGACACTCCCCGCCCGTCCTCCCTTCAGTTGGAAGATGGAGCTATGATGGGTGTGTCCGAAGTATCTGAGCAACCACACTCCCTTTCGAATCCTAGTCCCTTCCAGTCGGGGGGGACAGGAATCCCCACGCAAGATTTGGATCGACTTTGGTCCTTGTCCCAAATTGGCATTATGCCGGAAGAACAATTCACCGAGGCAGAGAAAACGACACTAGAGGCCTTCGAAGAGAATTTATCATTCGAAAATGGTCGATACGTGGTATCACTGCCCTGGCGTGCCAGCCACCCCTCTCTTCCCGACAACTACGCTCTAGCCAAGAGACGTTTATATAGCGTTCTCAAGAGATTAAGAGGGGACCCCAAGCTAATGGAAAGTTACTCAGATGTTATAAAGGATCAACTGGAGAGGGGTTTCATTGAAGAGGTGACCCCTATTACTCCGATCCACCCTAAAGCCAAGTTGCACTATTTGCCTCATCATGGGGTCAGGAAGTCCTCATCCACCACGGCACTGAGACTAGTGTTCGATTGTTCTTCTAACAATCCTAGTCTTAATCAGTGCCTACACAGTGGACCTTCCCTCATCACTGATTTGACCAAGATCCTTCTGAAAATTCGGTTGAGACAGTACGCTACATCTGCCGACATTGAGAAGGCCTTCTTAGCGATACGTCTCAGGTTGGAGGATAGGGATTCCACGCGTTTTTTGTGGGTGAAAGATCCTTCTGACCCCAGAAGCCCTTTGGTCACCTATCGGTTCACTTCAGTCTTATTTGGAGCCACCTGCAGTCCGTTCTTGCTAGCTGCCTGTATTCAACACCACGTCAGAAACTCAGACACCGACTACGAGGACTTGATTTTGAACCAAATCTACGTGGACAATCTGTTCGGTACCTTTGACACCGAAGCAGGAGTGGAAGATTTCTTTCTTCAGTCCCGGTCCCTCTTCGAAAAGGCCGGCCTCAATTTACGAGAGTGGGTGTCCAATTGTCAAGAAGCGAACGTAAAGTTCCGGGAGAACGATGCTGCCGCCGAAGACACTACGATTAAGGTTTTGGGTATGGAATGGGATACGAACGAAGACACCATTTCGTACCCCCTCAAGGTGGTCGCCTCGGAAGCGGCTACGAAGAGAACCATTTTGCAGAACCTCGCTTCCATATTCGACCCACTGGGCATCTTGTCCCCGGTGGCTGTTCGAGGGAAGATTCTCCTGCAAAAATTATGGAAGGAAAAACTCAGCTGGGACAAACCCATTTCCGTCGAACACCGAAAGGAGTGGGTTTCAATTGCCGACCATTTACAACGCTGTTTGCAATTAACGATACCAAGACAGCTGATTTTTGCTCGAAAGGTGGAACTACACGCCTTTTCGGATGCATCGGGCGCGGCTTATGCCACTGCAGTATACGCTGTATCGATGGGAGAGCACCTTCCCACCGCGAATCTTCTTATGGCAAAGGTAAAAGTTGCACCCATGAAAGAACTCACGATACCGCGTCTGGAACTAATGGGAGCCCTACTCTCATCACGAATCATCAAATTTGTCATCGACGCCTACAAAGATTCACTAGAGGTAGCTAAGATCTACTGTTGGTGCGACAGTCAGGTGGCGTTGCGATGGATATTCTCCTCCAAGCAACTCCCCCTATTCAATCAGAACAGGGTCGATGAAATTCGCAGAAACCTGCCGACGGCCGAGTGGCGATACGTCCCTACCGAGGATAACCCCGCCGAGAGGAGTAAGTTATAAGTACGTATTCACGGACTTATGGAAAAAGGGCCCCCCTTGGCTCACGAGCCCTCCAAATTGGCCCGTCTGGACCGAACACCCTTCCCTCTGTGAAGGGACTGTGGAGACGGACGAGGTCATAGTAGCCGCTTCCACCACCGTGGTACCGAAAGCTGCTCCCCTATTTGATTTAGAACGTTACTCCTCCCTTAATAAGATCATACGGATCACCGCCTTGGTTCACAGGTTCATCGAGAACTTGAGGAAATCAAGGCAGAAGATTCCTGTGACCCAGTCCGTCTTTCGGCCCGAATTCTCCCATTTGATTTCCTTGGAGGAGAGAAGTGACGCGGAACTCTACTGGATTCGGAGGCTCCAGAGGGAACACTACCTATCCGAAGTTACGTGCCTCCGAGACTCCCTGCCTTTAACGAATCTGGTGAAGCAACTGAGCTTAACGCTAGTGGATGGAGTCCTCATCAGATGCGACAGGAGATTGAGCAATGCGCTGATACCTTTCGACGCAAAGTTCCCTATGCTGTTGCCATCGGACTCACATCTCACCCGGCTCATCATATGGCAACTTCACCAAACGAACCACCACGTTGGTATTTCAGAACTCGTGTCGATTGTCCGTCAGCGTTTTTATTTCTCTCGGATGAGGACAACGGTGAAGAAAGTGATACGCCCTTGCGGTCTTTGTAAACGATTACAAGTTGCACATTTTCGTTCGGCCCCACTAGCTTCCTTGCCTCGCTCCCGAGTGGTGGAAAGCAAACCGTTTACGGTGATCGGAGTGGACCTCACAGGCTATTTCAATGTCAAGGTTCCTAGGAACGACGTGACTAAGAGCTATGTGGTCTTGTTCACTTGCGCTGTGACTAGAGCGATACATTTAGAGCTCGTCTTCGACAACAGCACCGAGTCTTTTTGAGAGCACTACGTTGTTTTATCGGAAGGCGAGGAACACCTTCCGTGATATACTCCGACAACGCAACTTATTTTCAAGCGTCTTCCCAGCACTTGAAAGGCTTATGGAATTTACCTTCTGTGAAGGATTTCCTAACTGAGCATTCCATCACATGGAGATTCAATCTCGCCAGAAGCAGCCATTATGGCGGGTTCTTCGAAGGTTTCATTGGACTGACCAAAACCCATCTTCGGAAGACCCTCAAAACCTCTCTGGTTAGCTATGAAGAGTTCAATACGGTGCTTGCGGAGGTGGAATCTGTAGTCAATTGTCGACCTCTCACCTATGTGGGGGATGAGCTCCATTGCGAGGAGCCCCTCACGCCTTCCCACTTGCTGATGGGGTACAAATTGAATACCCTTCCTGTCCTCGAAGAATTGCTTGACCACGATATCCCCTACAGGGACCCAGTGAAAGTCAACAAAAGGTACAAGTACTTCCTCGCCCTCATTGCTAAGTTTAAGTCCGCCTGGAGCAAAGATTATTTGCTCAGTCTGAAACAATCTTGGAACGTCTCTAACCGTCCAAACGTTAGGGTTGGAGACGTGGTTTTAATAGAGGACGATGGTCCGCGTTTGAGGTGAAAATTGGGCATAGTTAAGGTTCTTCACACTTCACCTGATGGATACACCCGGTCGGTGTTGCTCAGCACAAGTCGCGGTGAAATAACCCAGGCAGTTATACACTTGTACCCGTTGGAGATACACTCCAATCTATTCGATCCCACAGATCCGCTTCCACCAGTTGAAGCACCTGCAGCAATGGGCTCTCCTCCGGAGAGGCCCTCCCGAAGAGCGAACGTGTTGGCTAAACAAAGGATACGGGCTATTCTTTCCGACGAAGAATAGTCCTCTTCACGATACCACCATTAGGTTTCTTATATCTATTACATGCTATGATTACAACACGTCATTCGATAAAACGCTTTCTTACTCTCCTCCCGAACTATGATTACGAAACATTTTTTGACAAACCCTCTCGAGCTGGCCCGAGGATGGTGGCTACGACGAAGCAATACCGTCGGATTTCTGGGGCATGGTACCAGGTCGGACTTCCCGTCGCCTTCGCAGAAGCCGCTTATGACCGTCGATGAGCCTCCGCTATGAGCTCGGCGTATTCCGATGAACTCCTTCTGGGTTCAATCCCCCCTTTCGCGCCGATCGGCGGGCTTGGTGGGTCCTCTTCGAAAAATGACCGACTCTGTCTACCTTGATTTTTCTTACGCTTACGATTACCCTTAAACGTAAGGGTTGTTTTAGTCAGGAGACGGGGGTAAATCCCTTGTTTTCAGTCTCCACTGAGAAAGCTATGAACGATTACTATTAGACGGGGAGTCAGGAGACGGGGGCGGACCCCCTGTCTTCAGTCTCGACCGTGAGAACCGTAGAGGTAGAACATTTTCCCTTTTGAAAATCCCTCGTCACCCATTCGGTTTCTTGTGTCGGATGGCGTGACGTGGAGGGCAACACGCCTGGTCTTCCCTCCCCGGGGTGAATGCAAGCCTCGTTGCGGAGCGGGTGGCCGTAGTTAGTTGATTTCACCTTTCCCTTCTATTCACGAAGACAGAGCGGAGAAAACGAAGCACCCACCTGACCACTCGGTTCGGTTGCGCAGAGGGGGGAGGGGCTCCGGGGGTGGGAACGGGGTATCCGGGTTGCATGCGAACTTGTCGACGATATTAAGCGGTCTCCCTAGAAGTTGCGGGGTCCCGGGTCGTGACTCATTGCGTTCGGGAATCCAGGGTTCGGTCGAGTCGTCCACACTTCTCGGTCCTTTCGACATGGGGGCCAAGTCACACACTCCTTATTTCCGTTTCTCTCTCGCTTCTGACCTATTCATCTATGACCATCACGGGTGCGACGTCGGGGCGGGTTTCTCTGTGGGGGGAGTTTAATGTGGCTACAAAAACGTACCCACCAAGAAATGTCTGTCGGTCTGTGTGAAGGCCTTTTCCGACCAACATTGACAGGTGATATATGAGTTTAGAACCGAAACTTAATGAGCATAGAAGGCCAAGACTTTGCGGTTATAAAATCGATTCAGACAAAATAAATAATTGCTTGCCAGGCCAGATTTCAAACAAAAGTTCTCAGAACTTTAAAGAAAGGGGAGGACCCTTTTCCCACGTATCAAGAGCGCTGATTGGTTCGTCCATAAAAAAAGGGAGGAGCAATAAAGCCCTTTGTTTTAAGTAATTGGTTTATGCGGTACCTCCCCTCGTATGCCTTTAGGCCTGGCCCAGAGTGGGCGGAGCTTTTACGCGGCATCGGATTGGTCGGTTTAAAGCTGAAAGCGGTTCCCGCCTTTTATTGTGCGCATGGGTACAAGGGGAGGAGCTT
>JABUQX010145098.1:7500-20000 GCA_015478945.1 Trachelipus rathkii | reverse complement strand
ATGACCTAATAGGACGGACAATAGTACTCACAAGTACTTACTTGATAAACATTTACCTAATAGGACGGACAATAACACTCACAAGTACGTAAGTAAGTTGCAAGCAACAGAACTCACAAGTACACAAGTGTAATTGATAACATGTAAGACATAAACAATGTCACTAATTCTAACTTCAAACTTAACATGGAAGACATACACAATGTTATCAAACATGTAATGTAAGACCTACAAAGTATTATCAAACCAATAAGTTCGAAAACTTAAAATTAATTGTGGAACATAAAAATTCAATTTTTATGAAAGAGCAAAAAAAAATCTATATACAATATATACAACTTAACGAATTGTAAAATTAATATGGAACACGGTAAAGATTTTTATGTTCCTGGTTTTTATTATTATATTATATAGTATTTTAGTTAATTTATTTTTATTTCTAATTGGGATCTACAAAAGTAGAATTTTCAATAGAAATATAGATTATTATATAAGTTATTTTCTTCGTTTTGGAATAGCTCCCTTCTTTTTGGGATCTACTGTAGTACTGGTTGAAGTACCAGGGATATTATCTACATCCGTAATTGGAGTAGAATGAGAAGGATAGAATATATTTCTTGGATAAGTTCTCTGAGAATACGAAGGAGTATTGTATTGTAAAGAACTAGTAAATTTAGGAGATAATTTAGGTGGAAGCTTGGGTGGAAGCTTAGGTGGTAATTTAGGTGGTAACTTCGGAGGTAATTTAGGTGGAAGTTTTGGATATAACTCCGGAGGGGAGTCATCATAGGGGAATTGTTCCAATACTTCAGAAACAGACCTAGAACGTACACGAGGATTAGGAGTCCAAGATATTGTAGAAGGATCTATCTCATAGAAAGAAGGAGTATCGGGATTCACAGGAGGGGGAGACTGCTGTCTGGCATGACTACGCAATCGCATAGGTGAAGAATCCCGAGGACCATGAAATTGAGGATGTGGACGATAAGAAGGATCTTTACGTCTGTCATCTCTAACATTTACTTCTTCAGGAGAAGAAGGGGAAGTATCTACATTCGGATATTCATCGTAATAACGAATAGGAGGTGGAAGTGCAATAGCACCATTATCAGGTTCATCTGGTGAAGATGGTGGATTACTATCATGCATAGAAGATCTTCTAGAAAGAAGAGGCGAACTATGAAGAGAAGTAGAACCAGATGCATATGGAGTACGAGGAGAAGATAGTTGGGGAGAACTATGGGAAATGTTTCTCCTCAGAGAATAGGTAGTAAACGGATCAAAATTTTGATTCGTAGGGGATTGCACAGATGAATGTCCTGACGAAGGAATTCTCTGTGTTGTTTGTTGATGCTGAGGAGGTGGTATTTGTCTCGGAGTAGAAGGCATAGATAGGGGAAGTGAAGACTCTGGGGAAATAGGAGTCACACTCAACCTAGGAGCAGGATGTACAGCACTCTGTGCAGTAGGAGACATCTCAGGTCTTCTCTGTACAATAGATGGTTGTTCATGCCTTGGAGACTGTTGGGTTTCTTGAGGTGCAACTCTTGGCTGGTGTTCATGCCTAAGTGCCGGTTGAGGAGCATCTCTATATACCACATACTCAGTATAAGCATTATTATCAGGTGTGTCATCATCATCATCACCTGAATTGTCCCCCCTTCGAGGTTGAAAACGACGTTTAGGTGGTGGAGGGGCAGGAGGTGGAGGAGCACGCCTAACATTTTGGAGTGGATTATAGTATTTCCATTGGGAAGAAAAGGAATTATCTGCAGTTTTGACAACTGGCATGGGGAGAATTTTCAAATTGTCCACATGTGACACAAATTCCTTATTAGTAACTAAACAACGAAGTTGATATTTGTTATATTTTAAAACACCTACAACCAAATACGGCCCGACCCATTTCTTAAAAAGCTTGGGCGATAAGTTGGGAGGTTTAACAGCAAGTGTATAGACATAATCACCTATACGAATAGGACGAATCGGGGCTTTAGAATGTTGCTGTTGAGCAATTCTAAATGTTTCTTTTTCCAGTTTTTGACGAGCTAAATCACGAATAGAAGCTGCTCGTTCAGCCATTTCCGCGTTAAAATCATAGAGATGATCTTTAAGAGGATTGGGCTTATTAACAAACGGAGAAACATAATTAGGAAGGTCATAAGGTAATCTACGAACATAGAAATGTAACAAAAAGTGAGGTGTATTTCCAATAGAAGAGTTGTAAGTAGTATTTAAAGCAATTTGAGCAAAAGAAATATACCTACTCCAGTCGTCTTGTTTAGAAGAAACATATTGACGAAGATAATCTTCTACACGACGGTTTTCTCGCTCCACGAGGCTATTTGAGGAGGGATGTCGAACGGAAATAGTACGGTTCTTTATGTTCCAAGTTTTACAAACTTCATTAAAGAACTGGGAAGTAAATTCACCTGCGTTGTCACTGACTAAAATTTCTGGAACAGAATGATTTACAATGACTTTATTCAAAAGAGCTTCAGCTACAACCTTGCCATCACGAGTTGAGACAGGGCAAAGTTCGCAGTAGCGAGTTAAAGCGTCTTTAAAAACTAAAATATACCTAGCACCGGAATATTTACATTTAGGAAGAGGACCTATAGTGTCCAAATGAACCCTAGAAAAAGGTAAGAAGGGAAGAGGATAAGAATTGATAGCTACTGGATGAGGTTTCGAACCTTTTACTTCAATACAAGAAATACACTGTTTACAGAAAAACGAAATATAAGCTGAAAGCCTAGGAAAAGTGTATAATTCTCTGATTCGACGTTCAGTGCGTTCAGCACCTGGATGACCAGCAGATAAAGTATTATGATTCAAAAATATTATAGTATATATTAATGAATCTGGAATTTCTATCAAATACTTATTTTCTTTCGTAATGAAATAAAGAATACCATTTATAATGATATGGGGAAGACAACTATCAGGAACTGGAGAATTTTCAATCTCATTTATTATTTCTGATAGTCTACGATTTCTTCTCTGTTCATGGAAAAGAACATCTTTTGTAAAATGATATATTCTCGTATCAGCGAAAGCTAATGGAATAGGATTTTGACGAAGTAAACCTATACGAGAAGGAGAAGAAGTATCACGAGAATATGTAATATTCGAAGGAGAAGGGGAAAGGATTTCCTCTTCTTCACCAGAAGAAGGTAGATGACCAGTATTTGGAACAGGGTTTCTACTTAAATAATCGGGAACGACATTTAATTTACCTTCTTTATAAATAATTTCTGGCTTAAAAGACTGAATTTTTAAATTCCATCTTTCTAATCTGCCAGACAATTGTTTATGACGAAATAGATGAACTAAGGCAGCATGGTCAGTATAAATTTTTAAGGGATACCCAAAAATAATAGTTCTAAATTTAATAAGACCATGTACTATAGCTAAGGCTTCTTGCTCCGTAACACTATAGTTTAACTCTGCCTTATTCATCATTTTTGATGAAAAAGCAATAGGTTTTTCTCTACCATTGTCATCTAATTGGGATAGGACAGCACCGACGCCGTAAGAAGACGCATCAGTACTTAATATAAAAGGTTTAGTATAATCGGGAAAGGAAAGAGCAGGATCCATAAGTAAAAGTTTCTTCAGAGTGTCATAAGCGGTCTGTTGCTCTAACTGCCAAGAAAAAGGGACATTTTTCTTTAATAAGAGAGTTAGGGGCTGTGTAATTATTGAAAACCTCGGAATTAAATTGCGAAAATAATTATAGAAACCCAGCAAAGCCCGTACTTCATGGACATTCTGAGGAATTTTGAAACCTTTTAAAGCTTCTAGTTTGACTGGATCCGGAGATAAACCTTTTTCACTAATTTGGAAGCCTAAGAAGGTGACACTGCTCTTAAAGAAGGAACATTTCTCAAGCTTTACTTTAAGGTTGGCTATTTTCAAGGCGTTAAAGACCTTGGAGAGGTGTGAATAATGAGTAGGGATATCCTTACTAAAAATTAGTATGTCATCTATGAACAAAAGACAAACAACACCTAGCAAACCTGACAAAGCCATTTCCATTGTTCTAGAGAAGACAGAGGGAGAATTACAGGTTCCCTGAGGCATCCGTAAATACTCGTAGTGCCCTCTAGTAGTAGAGAAGGCAGTTAGGTGTCTAGAATCTTCAGAGACGCTAAGATGTGAAAACCCACTAAGAAGGTCCAAACAACTGAAGATGCGCGCGCTGCCTATGAGCGACAAGCTTTCTGCAATGCTCGGCAGAGGAAAGCGATCTGGAATGGTGAAAGAATTGAGTTTCCTATAGTCCACCACTACTCTCATTTTTCCGCCTGTCTTTTTCGGTATAAGAAGAAGTGGGGACGAACTAGCAGAAACACTGGGTGTAACATATCCTTTCTCTAAGCTGTCTTCAACCCATTCATCAATGATCTCCATGTATTTGTGCGGCAATCTATAGGGCCTGGTGTAGACATATGGAGGACTATTTCTATAAGCTTAATGGAAAATTTATTCAATTTACAAAGTCCAACAGGATCATCGGCCAGAGCAATTGAATCTCTATTCTTCACTAAAAAGGTCAACATCTCTTCTAATTGAGATGTATTGTTCAATACATATTTATTTGAATCTTTACTAGATTCTGAAAGCACATTCAACGGTAAACTTCTAATTTGAGAGGTCAGAAAGATTTTTGAAGTAGTAACTGCATTTATAAAATCATTATCTGCAGAGGCTTCATTTTGCTTGTAAAGTAATGGAGAAGCTGTTGTAAGATAAGTGTGATTATCAAAGTTAATAGTATCAGCACTTAAATTTACTAATTCCAATAATATTTTACCGTCAGTGCACGTAGACAACGTATTACCAAAGAAGAGTGTACCTGAATTTAAGAAATCATTTTTACTTTCTGTGATGAGAGCTATGTTCTCCGGAGGAGAAGCATGGATATCAGACTCAACTTTGACCGGAAGAATGTACCTAGAGTACGGTAAAATCCGAACAGCTGAAGAAGAGTACACTTTATAAGATAAATCATCATCTATTTCAACATTTGGTACTTCTGAAATGTCATTTGAATACATTCCAGGAATTCTACATTGTAAATTTGCTTTAAAAAGAGGATTTGAACGTATTGATTCACTCTGAAGAGTATGTTGAGGCATAGGTAGCTCAAAAGATGAATTTAAAAGAGATTTTGGCAACTGATCACAATCTGCACTTTTGCCATTTTGTCCTATGGCCGTGGGACGTCCATAAAACGAATCAGGATGATAAAAAGGATCGGAGTTAGAATCTACACTAAAGATTTTTCTTTCACAATCAACTTTATTAGTACCCAGGAACGGTACTGAGGGCATGTAATGTCCTAAATTTGAATTATTTTGAAAATTATGAGAATAATGTCTATTCTGGACATTCAAATTATTTAAATTGTCCCGATAATTAACTCTATTTGTATCTAGAAGAGGTACATTAGACATGTAATGTCCATAATTAGAGTTTTCGTGAGGAAATTTAGACTGATCAAAATCTTCACTTATGACATGTTTGGAAAAACGGACTTTCTTCTCTCTATTATTTGAAGTCGAAGAAGGATAAGTATTATAAGATCGATCATAATGATTATTTTCATAATTATACAACTGATCAGAACTTGTACCTTTGGCATCTTCTTTTAAATTGGCCAATATTGCCCTATGGGAACCATTGGAAGGCATTTGAGGTACTGCAGAAGCTCTGGGAACTGAATAAGGATGAAGATCAAAATCTGTAGCAGTTGCAGTTTTCTGAAGCTTAGCCCTTTTTATACTGGAGTGAGCTCCAGATGGGGCAGTATAACCAGAAAAATTATTTGAAACACGATTAGAATCTTGATGAACCCTTTTCCCAGTTGAGTGCTGTTGGTTCTTACAGTTGTCCAATAACTTTCTTTGTTCTAAAATAACTTCTTCTGAAGTTAAACCTGTTTTATTCGGACTTATATAATCCATCTCATCGGAAAGAGGACTATAATAATTTTCGCGGAAGACTTTCGTACGCGCCGCGCTCGAATTATTATCGCGGTAACCGTTAAGTAACGAACGAGAATTGCTTAAGCTCCCTCGGGGAGGTTGTGAACCTAAGACTTCGGCTCCAGGCGACCTTCCTCGTAGAGGAAGATTCCCTGTACTTTTAAAATTGCTTAAACCACTGTCTAAGCCTTCGGCACGTGTATCTTGTAAAGATGCACTAGAAACTTCAGCAGAAGAAGATCTTAGAAAAAGATCCCCCCTGGGTGTAATATTAGAGCCTCCTCGAAGAGGTGCTCCTGAGTTTCCAACAGCGTGAAGCCTTGAAAAGGTCCTTCTGTGGAAAGGTGTGTTGTCTCCTCGTAGAGGAGTACCAGAAGTTTCTTTATAATCAACCCTATCTAAATAGGAAGATCTCTGAAAAGAATCCCTACCATAGGTCCCGATAATCCCTTGATCAGGGGGATTAAAGGCACCCGGAGGAGGGGGTTCCTTCAAAGATCTGCCATTATCCTTAAATTTATGATTTTCCTTAAATCTAATATCATTTTGACTATGCATGTTTGGTAAATGTCCATGTGAACTATATGTAGGATGTGTATGATGTGGAAGGCAGCCTTCAATGTAATTGGAGGTGTTTTGTTTATCCGAACGTTTCGAATAAGAACGTATAGCACTTATGACTAACGGTATATCACGCACTTTCTTCCAGAATCATTACATACATGCACTATATCATGCTTAGCGTTTATTAAAATAGGCAACTCTTTTAACACATCTTTTCCAATCAATACATCTTGAGAGAACGAGGTAGAGTCGTCAACTACATAAAAACGCGTAAGATAATATTTCCCATTTAATATCATTTCACATAATCCTACTTCGTATTCCTCTCTTTTAAGTTGTATAGGATTCATTAACACAGTTGTAAAATCCGAGAGTTTATTATCAGGATGTAAATCCAAGGAGGCTGAAGATGGGAGAGTTAAATAAAAGTGATCTACACTCTCCATGATTATAATGACAACTGATTAATGATTCTTAACTTCACTTGCTTTTATATAAGTATTAAACTTAGCAGGATATCCACTCCATTTCACAAGTAACTGCTTATTTTTTCCTTTACCTCTCGTAGCTAATATCTTTTCAATTTTATATTCGTGAGTTACAGGGTTGAACCTTACTTTTTGTATTTCTTGTTTATAGAACCCGCCTTTTATTTTTTCACCATCTAAATCCTCCAGATAATATAACTTTAAACTATCACTACGGAATGGACGGATATTGTGCACTTTAAAAACTTCCGTAGACCATCCGGCTTCATACCCCTTTCTGAATCTTTCTTCTGTTCGAGATACTCTTACATAACATAATCGTTCACCTTTATTCCTGAATTATCTTTTATTTTGTTTTCTTTTTCGACCCTTGATGTGCTACAGCCTCTCGTTTTTGACATTTCTAAAGGTGTTGTTTTTATAGTTCTATGGTAAGACCTGTTATAAGAATAAGCTAGATCGTCCAGTATATCAATATATTTAAAAGTATTCATTTTAGTAAAATACCTATGCATGCGTTCTTTAATAGTACGCTGTACTCTTTCAACTATAGCCGCTTTGTTTACGGAAAAGGTATTGTAATAGCTTATACCATACTCCCAAAGCAGCTCCTGAAACTCTCGACCCTTGAATTCCATTCCTGAATCTGTCCAAAATGATTTAGGGGTTCTCCGCTCATCCTCTATAATTTCAAGTACTGCAGCGGCAACTGTAGCTGATCTTTTATCTTTTAAGGGTTTCAACCACAAGTATCTAGAGTATACGTCAATAGTAAAAAGTATGTATTGAAATCCTTCATTATAAGAACTATATTTAATCATTTCCGATAAATCTAATTGCCATACACTATCGAGCTGCGGAGATATGGTTTTCCGTGTAGGAAATTTTTTCTTACAGGTTTATGTAGAGTAAATGCCTCTTCGCCCTCTAAATATGCTTTTAACTCTTTTTTCTCAATATTAGGATACCTTAAAGCAAACCTAGTGAAACCCCCAAAACTATTTGGTTCCCTCAGATTGAAGTAATACTTATCAACCACCTCCTTCGCCTCCATGTTGGCTATATATATATATATATATTATATATATATATATATATAATATATATATATATATATATATATATATATATATATATATATATATATATATATATATATATATATATATATATATATATATATATATATATATATATATATATATATATATATATATATATGTGTGTACCAAAATGTGCTATAAAGTTAAAAGGGTTAAAGAAAAAGGTCTAAAATAACATATTTATTTATATACAAGCATTACAACTAAATAAATATATATATATGATAATACATAATTACGATTTAATCCAATTAGGTTTATTATAAGGTGTTTTTCTTATTCTTCCTCTGGTAACACGTTTAAATTTATCTGAAGCGTAAGAAGTACCTGATGGACTTGAATCAGGTCTTGGCATCTTTGGGATATTATCCAAGTCTGCTAATCGTTCTGTATTTAAGATTAAAGTTCTGGGAAAATTAATAGTCTGAAGTTCTTGTTTGATTTCATTCCATCCTTTTACAGGGCCTTTCTTCCAGTTACGTGAGAGATCAGCTATCAAATCCACAATATTTGATCCTTTAACTATTTCATCATCAATTACGATCTGCCCTGCTTCATTCAAAGATAATTGTTCTTTTAAAATATTATATAAAGCTATTCCTGATTTACGCACTCTAATAGGTAAGCTCTCCTCTAGGATATTTTTAAATTTATCTTCATTTTTCACTTCAAGTTTTACTTCATTAGGAATATCTACATCATCGGGTAGAGGGTTACGCAGTGGTGGATGTAGATGCAAGTCTTTAAGATCTATCAATTTTTGTATGGCATCTTGGTATAAGATACGTTTCTCATGGATGTTAATGTCTGAATTTAATATCCGATACACTTCTTTCTCGTAATTGGTTATCTGCTCAACTTTAGGATCATATAAGCTGGGAGGTAGAGGCTGCTGAAAAGATAATGAATCGTTCACAATATAAGGATTCTGTTGGTGCAACTGTTGTTGTTGAAGTGAAAGAGGTTGTAATGCCAATGCATTGTGTGGTAATATCTGCATATATTGAGGTTGTGAATGCTGAATCTGAGGAACTGAATTCTGTACAGATGCTGTATTATACTTCATTTTCTCATACTCATTATATGGAAGTACAGCAACCTTCTTCATCATGGGGACAACCACTTAGTTATCAGTGGAGCTATAACGGAGAAGAGTAATGGAAGGAATACTCCTCCTCCTCTCTGTACTTTTTATTTTTCAGATTTTTTATGTTGAGGGAGAGTTTTTAATGATGTTTCTATAACGACGTAGCTTTACCTTCTGAGGTCTGTTTAAAGGAACATTTCCTTTTATAAGATTTAAACAGACTTCACATACACACTGGATGAATTTCTCATCCTCGCTAATTAGTTTACGTTTTTCAGATGGTTTCAGCTTTTTAAATTTTTTTATAAAAGGTAAATACTTTGCAACTAGAGCACTCATTATTCAGGTATGTATACAGTTTCTATCTCATAGGGTAGAATGTTGGTACGGAGTAACACTCTGTACGTGTTTTTGGGGTGAAGTTCACACATCAAATAACCGTGGGGGATCGAAAACCTCTTTATATACTTTTTAAGAACTCTTTCCTTTGAAGGGAAACATTTGAGTTGCCAATACATTAATTTGACTCATGTCTCTTCTCTGCCCAAACAACAGTAAATACTGAGTGTTTAAAGAAACACTTCGCATATGCTTGCTTTGATGAAAAATATTCTGTGTTATGAAAAACACAGAGATATTTAGATGGTGAGAATAAACTGTGAACGCTTCTGCTATTTCCAAATTCAATTTGTGCATTAAATCATCTAATACAATAATTTTGTGGCCATGTATATTATCCAACGATCTAATATCGTATATGCCTTCATGAAATTGAATAACATCTTTATATTCCTTAAATTTTTCCTGATAAACATTATAACACCATATTATTTTTACAGGGGTTTGCTCAAAAATCTCCATTTCCTTTAAAATATTTAATAATAGAAAGGTTTTACCACAGCCTGTCGGCCCGGCTACAAGGCATGTAGCCGGACTTCAGAACGTAAATTTCTCCACATCCATACTCGTCAAGTGAATAATGAATAATGAGATTAATTAAAGCTGTAAAGCTGTAAAGTATATGTTTTTAATAAAATTTCGTACAATTTTATTAAAATAAAATGTTAATATAACAGACACTGCGTGTGTGTTTTTCTTACATTACAATTTTTAAATAAAAAGTATTAAAACAAAATAAAAATAGAAATAAAAATAATAATAAAAATAATAATAATAAAAAATAATAATAAATAAAAAAAATTAATAAAAAATATAAAAGAAAACAATGTTAATAAATATATGAGTTAAAGCAGTAAAGCATATGAGTTAAAGCAGTAAAACAGTAAAACAAAAGCATACTAATCCCTTTGGTGTTAGGTAACACCTCTATTGATTTACTGATTTACTGCTTTAAGGTATGTAATGTTAATAAATATATGAGTTAAAGCAGTAAAGCATATGAGTTAAAGCAGTAAAACAGTAAAACAAAAGCATACTAATCCCTTTGGTGTTAGGTAACACCTCTATTGATTTACTGATTTACTGCTTTAAGGTATGTAAAGTATATGTTTTTAATAAAATTTCGTACAATTGTAGTAAAAATGAATGATTCATAGTATATTTGAATAGTTTACATTGATATCATATTTTTTGTTCGCGCGGTAATATTGCGTCTGCGGACGCACGCGGCGGCGGATACGCGGTAATATTGCGCCTGCGGGCGCACGCGCCGGGCGGGAAGCGGGTAATATTGCGCCTGCGGGCGCACGCGGCGGTTTCGCGGCGGGGCCCACCTGCGGACGCGGACTCGGAAACGTTTGCGGCCACTGCCCCAAATGTGTAACTCTTTAGATATATATTCTGTGCTATAAGTGTTAGAAAAAGACTAACTCATAGTAGGAAGCATCCTAGCAACTTGTAATATACACCATTCGATTCCTCATACCTTATAACCTAGGGGTAGACACCCATATTAGGGCTATTCTAGGCTCAGGGGAGGCTAGAAAAGGCTTGAAAAAAGTGGCACTCAGTTGGCACTATGTGCACTCAGTTGGCACTATGTGGCACTCACTTGGCACTCATTGGCACTCTTTTGGCACTCATTAACACTCATTGGCACTCACTTGGCACTCACCTGGCACTCTTCTAATACTCATAGAACACTAATAACATCACTAGGATACTCTACGGTGATTGGGAGCCACTCAAAATGTACTGGAGCCATCAAAAAATCACTGAACCATCAATAATGTTGTCAACAAAGATTTATACCAACAAGTTGACCCATCAAAGATGAACGGCAAGATGACATCATCAAAGTTGAGCCATCAAAGGTCAAGACATCAAAAAGCTACAAGGTCAAAAAGCTACAAGGCCAAAATTGTCCCTGGAATACAAAAGGGTTGACCGAAAATTTGCTTCAAAATTGTCCCCTGACGACGAAAGGCTGGGCTGAAAATTAGGATGCTGAAAATTAGGGGATGGCTAAAAATTAGGGTTGGCCAAATTTGACCCCCTGAAACCAAAGGGTTGGCAGTGTGTTTGTACGTGTATAAGTGTAAAATGTAAGTGTAAGCATAAATTTGCAGTTAAGTTTCATAGTGTATGTGTGAAGAAGTCTGTATGTGTGTGTTTGTGTGCATGTGCTTAAATGTATGTTTGTGTGTATGAATAAATGTGCAGCAACAGAAGGGTGTGTAAGGGTGTAGGTGAGACACTGTGTTCGGCATTATATATATATATATATATATATATATATATATATATATATATATATATATATATATATATATATATATATATTATATATATATATATATATATATATATATATATATATATATATATATATATATATATATATATATATATATATATGTTACAGTTAGTTATTTATTATATATAAACAAAGATATGGCATATAAGCATGTATATACTCTTATATATATTATATATACTTTTGGAAATATATATATATATATATATATATATATATATATATATATATATATATATATATATATATATATATATATATATATATATATATATATATAGGGTATGGAGTTGTTTCCCCCTGTATAAGGGAAAGGGGGATAGGATGGAATGTGGGAATTATAGAGGTATATGTCTTTTAAGTGTGGTAGGGAAAGTGTATGGGAGAATACTGATTGAGAGAGTGAGAGGTTTAACGGAGGGGAGAATGGGGAAGAACAAGGAGGATTTAGGGAGGGAAGAGGGTGTGTGGATCAAGTGTTTACACTAAAGATGCTTGTGGAAAAAAGTATAGAGAGGAAAGGGAAAGTGTATGGGTGTTTTTTAGATT
>JABUQX010145097.1:22500-35000 GCA_015478945.1 Trachelipus rathkii | reverse complement strand
ATTTAATATTTGATATATTTAATTGAATGAAAGTTCAGTATTTTAAATTAAAATAAATTAAATTGATTTTTTTTTCTCATTTAAATTTAATCAATTAAAATTTAATATTTGATTTTCATATTTAATATTTAAAATTTGACAAATTCATATTTTGATCATGGATTCATATGATCCAAGAGTTGAAATAAAATATATTAATGATATTACTGACAGCCCTTCTGAGGAGTTGGTTCTAGTAAAAAACCTTATTAATAGAAGAGGGGCTAAGAGATCTTCTTGCACAAAATTGATTAACAATGTTTATACCAAATTAGCAAGTCTCTCAGTAGAGGAGAAATATGCATATTCTGATACTTTAAAAGAATTAAAATTAGAGCTAAAAAATTTGAATGAATTAATATCAGAGAAATTTGTACTCTGCCCAGAATATGATTTTAGAAGGCAGGATCAGATTGATATAAAAAATTCAGATTATAATGTTAATTTAGGTGTCATTATAAATAAACTTGATATTTCACATCATACACATCATAATCAAAATCAATCACCACCTACTCCAGCTAATGCTCAACATATAAAATTTCCACCTATAGACCTTCCATCATTTGATAGTCAGCCAGAAAATTTAAATCAATTTATTTTTTCATTTGAGAGCATCATGAACAACCGCAGTTTTTCACAATTTGAAAAATATAGGTATTTGGTAAAACAGGTGTCTGGCCCTGCTAAGGTATATATTGAAAGTCTTAAAGTGGAGGATCAAACATATGATGTAGCAAAAAATTTATTACTTAAGGCTTTTTCTTCCAAAATAGGGCAACAATTTTCTGTTATTGAAAAAATTGTAAAATTAAAGCTGCAGAATGTTTCTAGTATGATGGAGTGGGTTAGTGAAGTGAGAGTTTTGAAAGATCAGATGGTGAGATTGGATGTGGATGGTCAGATTTTTATGCAATATTTTGTATGGCAGGGAATATCTGATAAAATAAAAAATTCATTTATGACTGTTAATAATGATGCCAAACCAGATTTAAATTCCATATTAGATACCTCCTTTGAAGTGCTTAATAGGTTGAAAGAGTGTACAAGAGAGAATAACTCTGGTAGCTCTATAAAAAATACATCTTCTGCATCTCAGAGAAAAAGGCTCTGAGCCTAGCAGCTGCAGTTGATTTAAAAACAAAAAATGTGTCAAGTAGACCAGCAAATTGTGTTCTGTGTCATTATTTAAAAATTGATGGGTATGATACCCATTATATAAGCAAATGTCAAAAATTTGATAGTCCTGAAAGTAGGATAAAGAAAATAAAAGAAATTGGAGGATGCATTTTGTGCAGTTACCTAAATCATGATCAGTCTCAATGCAGGTATAGGTTCAAAAACCCTTGTTATAAATGTAATGGTAGTAATCATTTTTCATTCCTTTGTAATAAGAATAAAAATAAAATTGGTAACACAGTGCAAAATAAAAAGAATTCAACTGCATCCCATAATGCAACTACCAGTAATGTAGTTGGCTTAGAAATTTCACCATGCTCAAATGATGAGTATTGTGATTTGGAAATTAATTCCCTTAATACAAGCCTCATTAGTAATTTTATTTTGCCCACTTTTACAGCTAAAACTTATTTGGCTGAAGGTGGTGAAACTGCACATTCTAGAGTACTTTATGATTCAGCTTCAGAGTATTGTTTTGTGTCTTTGTCCTTAGCAAATAAATTAAAATATAAAATTATAAATGCTGATATAAAAATAAATGTCAAAGGATTTAATGAGGCTAAAAGCTACAAGACCAATATCATAGAATTTAACATCACTCTGGGTAAAAAAGAAGTAAAAATAGTAGCTGCAGTTATTCCAGAAATTAGGCCTAAAATTAAACTTAAAAATTCAGAAAATATTAGTGAATCCTTTAAGAAAGCCAATATAGAATTAGCTGATAAATTTTTGAATGATGAGGTGGGAAATATTGATATCATTTTAGGAGTAAATGCAATACACATTATTCCAGTGCATGCTGGCACTATAGGTACCAAAAATGAAAAATTCTTGTTTTTCTATACCTGTATAGGCATTATGCTTACTGGCAGTGAGTCTGTCATTTTAAAAAATTTAAATAACCTTCATGTTGTGAAGAAATTTGTGGACAAAACTAATGAGTACTGTAATGCCATCCCTAACCTTATAAAAAAGAAAACTCCAAAAAGTAGTAATAATAATAATAATAAAAAAGGTGAAGCTCATGGTAGTCCTCATAATAATAATGCATTAGAGAATGGTAATGATTTCTGACTACAAGAATCTTCTATCTCTTGTAGTTACATTGCCTGTAATTTGCCTGATGATTTTAACTTTTCTAAAGCTAATAATGAGCAACTTAATATGTCACTTAAAAAATTAATGAATTATGATGATTATTATGAGCCATCCTTTTCTGATGAAGATGAACAACTGGTTAGGTATATTATTAGTAATGCAAAGTGTCATGATGATGGCAGACTGATACTTCCATGTTTATGGGATAATAGAGTAATAAATTTGTTACCAAATAATTATAAATTAGCCTCCAATATTTTAAAATCTACTTTAAAAAAGATTCAGAAAAATCCTGGTAAATTTGAACAGTATAATAACATTTTTATGGAGCAATTAGAATCAGGTATAATTGAAAAGGTTTCTATTAATAAATTAAAAAATAATAAAGAAGTTTCTTTCATGGGCCATATGGGTGTGTACAGAGAAAATGTTCAAACCACCAAATGCAGAGTAGTATTTTTAAGTAATTTATGTGAAAAAACAAATGACACTGCTCTCTCTCATAACCAAGTTTCCCTACCTGGTCCCAATCTTAACAATAAATTAGAGATAGCTTTGACACTTTTAAGGTTCAACAGGTTTTTATTGGTCTATGACATTGTCAAGGCTTTCCATCAAATTTGGTTACCATATATTGATAGTTTAAAATTACATTTTCTTTGGGTTAAGGGTATAAATAATTTTTCTGAGGTGGCCTACAAAATGAACAGATTGCCTTTTGGTATGAGGTTCTCACCAAGCTTGCTTATGGTTGCCTTATATATTATATTAATTTTACATTGTAATGTTCATGACCCATTTGAAAGTAAATTAAGAAATATGCTTTATAATTTATCATATATGGATAATCTTGCATTTTCATCTAATTCTGAATCTGATATTAAAATGTCATTTCACAAGTCAATTAATATTTTTAGTCAATATGGCTTTAATTTGCAGCAATTTGGTTCAAATTTGATGGAATTGGAATCTGAGTTTTGTGAGGATTCTGAAGAACCCTTACAAACCAAATTATTAGGTATTTTGTGGTCTAAGGACCAAGATCTTTTTACAAATAAACCTGTAAAATTAAATTTAGAGGCCAATACTTTAAGAACCATACTTTCATCTGTGAATAGTTGCTTTGATCCACTTGCATTGACCTTACCTTGTAGAAATAGGGCAAAACTGTTTTTGCATGAGGTGCAGATGGATAGTAGCATCACTTGGGATGACCCTTTAAGTGATGACAGAATGAGAGAGTGGAAAAAGATTTGTAAATTATATAATGCTGGTGTTGAGCCTTCAATTCCCAGGTATATTGGGAATTACACTGGTAATTATGATTTAATGGTCTTTACAGATGCTAGCAAGGATTTCTATGGATGTGTGATTTATTTAAAAAATCTTGATACACATTCCCTTCATTATCTAACTGCCAAAAACAAAGTAGTGGTAACAAAAGGGGTTGGTAGAACCATCCCTGTGTTAGAGCTATTTGCAGTGGCCCATGGAGTGGTTTGTGTGATAGATTTATATTCTCAATTAACAAGGGCATTTTGTCCCATAAAAATTAAAAATTTACATATTTTCACTGATTCCATGATTTCCTTAAGCTGGCTGGCAGCTAAAGTTAACAAGACCAGCAAGATAGAGAAAAAGGGTACCATAATTAATAATAAATTAAATAATATTATGAGGCTATGTGAAAGTCATAATGTTATTTTTCATCATATTAAGGGTCCAAATAACCCTGCAGACATGGTAACTAGGTGTGTATCTCACAAAGTGTTACAGAAAACAAATTATTTTAAAGGTCCAACTGAAAATGAATGTGTTGACACTTTCTCTTTTGAAGTTCCCTTCAATATTCATTTTAACTTTCAGATTAATAGTATTTCCTCTTCCTCTTATCAGTGGGAACCAGTAATAGCATTAAACAAGTTTTCTTCTATTGGGAAATTTTGCAGGGTGACTCACTATATTAGGAAGTATATATTTACACTAAAATTTAGAGTAAAGTCTAAAAACCCTTCTCTCTTCCCTTCTATGAATATGAGTTGTAATTATAAGGATAGTTGTTCATTGGTTTACAAAGGAGCCCAAAAAATTAACTTTTCAGATACATATGATTATTTATTGAATCCTCTTGCTGTAAAATCAACTAATTTAGCTAATCAATTAAATTTGTTTTTAGATTCTGATGGCTTAATTAGAGTTAAATCTAAATTTGGTAAATTAAAAAGTAATTATAATGAAAAGTTCCCTATATTATTGTCCAAAGATTGTCCCTTTACAAACACTCTCATTTTTGAAACTCATATTAAAGCCAAGCATGCAGGAGTCTATAAATTGCTTGCACTTCTTAAAAAGGAGTTTTACATACCATCTGCATATGTCACTGTAAAGAAATGTATTAACACTTGCCTTGTTTGCAAAAAACTATATGGTAGGACAATAAAAATAAATCAGAATGACTATACAGAATTTAGAATATCTCCTAAGGAGATTCCCTTTAGGGAGGTTGCCTTGGACCATATTGGTCCATTTATTGTAAAAAGTAATGATATTAATGTTAAGGTGTACATACTTATTATAACATGTATGTGGAGTAGGGCTGTAAATTTGTTGTTATGTAAGCATATTGATTCAGAATCCTTCATTAATGCCTTTCAAATGCATGTGTATGAGTATGGATACCCTAAAAAGATATTAAGTGATGCTGGATCACCTATAGTTTCATCCTTCAAAGTAATTAAATCATTTTTGAATGATGTAGAGGTAAAGAATTTTTTGAAGGAAAAAGATATTGAAAGTTTGGACTTTTCCACTTATCCACCCCATTCCAGTTTTTTAGGTTCAGTTGTAGAATCTCTTGTAAAACAAGTTAAAAATATGGTGTATAGCAGTATTTCTAAAAATATATTAAAGTATGAGCAATTTCACTTGTTAATGAAAGAAGTGCATATGTTAATTAACAAAAGGCCTTTGGCTTTTAAACCACTTCTAAATGATCAAAATATTGATCCTTCAATACCCTTTGTAATCACCCCTGAAATATTAATTAAAGGGTATGAGCCTCCTAATGTGGTAATTGCTCCCCATTTGCATACCTCTGAAGCTGATGAGGAAGAGGATCCAGATTGGATCCCAAATAATGAAAAGCAGGATGAAATAAAGCTGTATAAAATGTATAAAAAGTTTCAGAAGGTGAAAAATAAATTACATGCTCTGTATCATACTGAATTTTTAACTAATTTAAGAGAATTTAGTACTAACAAACCAGACAGGTATAGAGCCAAAATGCATATTAAATTAGAGGTTAATGACATTGTTGCCATCAAGCAACAATATACCAAACCATATTTTTTTCCAATGGGGATAGTAACTGACACAAGGGAAAACACTCTTGGAGAGGTAGTAGAGGTATCTGTCAAGAAAGGTAATATGGAAATTGTAAAAAGACATGTAACTAATTTGATTCTCATCAAAAAGGCTAATTGAAAGAATTAAGTTTTTTCAATTATTTTTATAAAAAAAAAAAAAAAATACAATTTCATTTAATTTAAAAGCTATCAGGCTGCTGGCTGATAAAATAAATGAAGCTAGTAGAGTAGTTTGTTTAAAAAAAAAAAAAAAAAAAAAAATTATTCATTTTTTTTCATTTTTTTTTTGACATGTTTAAATTATCAATTCACATTTTCTTTTGATCCTTTGATAATTTAACGCCCCCTCCCAATGTATAAAAATTACATTTGTATATAATTTTTAATCTAAACAAATGATTAATGACTTGCAATATCATTGTGGTTCTTTTTATAAATTGTTCATTTGTTTTTATATTCCAATTATATTTCAATACTTAATTATTCATGCCTGATGATCGGCATTTATTTGCCTATTATAAATTAACCCAGTTGCTCCCATAATAAAAAGAAGAAAATAAAAAAATTGATTCTATGATCAGCTGACCAAATGAGTCGGTCTCTGCTACTGCTGTTCCACTAACTGTTACATTTGGATAAAACCTATTACTCCTATAGCCGAACTAATTACTGCTATGTACCTAGATTGTACCTAGAAATTTAAGCTACTAAGCTATACCACCATCAATGCTGTTTGCAGTTTTACTATTTCATATTTAATATTTTATGTTGGCCAACAATGTATTAACTCCTATTATTATTACTTTTGAGATTTATTGAATGCCAGAAGAGGCAAGAGTAAAAACATCTGAACAGAGGCTTACAATTACCTGAAAGGAAGAGAGTTAAATAGGCAAGAGAAGATTTAAGGCTACCAATTTATTGGGTAAGTAGATGCAGTTTATCAGGCTGTTAATTTACTTTTGCTTAGATCACTTTATTTATATAAAGTATGCCTTAATAGGCAGAGTTCCTGTTAATTATTAATTAAATTTTATAAATTTAAAGGTTCATAGCCACATTTGGCCTTTGCACAGTATAGAAAGGATCACAATTTTGAGGCAACTTTTTAATCATTTCTTGTAAGTTGTGCATCATATATATATAACATCAAATATTTCCAAAAATATAGATTTAGGAAGTTGGTTTTTTGAAAGTACCAACTTTTAAAAGGCTCCCATTTATTTTTTCAGCTGGGAGCTTGTTACTGCTGTGATAGAGCTGGGTTGGCTTGAGGCTGGAAGCATCTTTCAACATCTTTTATTTATGTATTTTCCTTGAAACTAAAAATATAATATAAAATATTCATTAATAGTCATTTAAGCAAAATTAAAAGTAAAGTTTTTCCTTTTTTTATTGTCTTTATATTTAAATATATTTGCAAGGTAATCAAGATTATTAATTCCTGATAATTTTTTGTATATAAAACCCTCTGTGATTTTTAATTATTTAATTTTTTTTTTTATTTTTTTTTATATATATATATATATATATATATATATATATATATATATATATATATATATATATATATATATATATATATATATATATATATATATATATATATATATACATATATATATATATATATATATATATATATATATATATATATATAGATATATATATTTTATATATATTATATATATATATATATATATATATATATATATATATATATATATAACAAATATACATATATATATATATATATATATATGTTATATGTTATTATTGGTTACTATATATATATATATATGTTATATACATATATATATATATGTATAAAGGTTACATATATATATATATATATATGTTATTATGGCTATTGGCTATTGCTGCTATATGTTAAGAGCATAGCATAGCATATAGCATATGGTTATTATTGCTAAGTTATATATATAAATATGTTGGATACATATTATATATTACATATATTACATATATATATATATATATATATAGTTATATATATATATATATATATATATATATATATATATATATATATATATATATAAAAAAAGAGAGAAAGAAAGATATATATATAGATATATATATATATATATATATATATATATATATATATATATATATATATATATATATATATATCATTATTAATATTATCATTTAAATGCTAAACACTATATTTTAATATTAATATTATTATTACGCTATACACTATGTTTTATTGTCAATATTATTATGCTCTACACTATATTTCACTTTTGATATATGTATTACTCACCACTATTCACAATGGTAAATATTATTATAAACACTATAATTATCATTATCATCATTATCACTATTATTACATTATTATTATTAATATAGTTAAGCTTTGATATATATCACCCCACCATTCGCTAAGAAAAGCATTAATGATAGGACAGAGAGGGGGGTTTTCAGCCCTTGCTACCAGTGTGAAAAGGGAATTTGTAAAACTTCCTTTATATGATTCTACGATTGCCTTGAGAAACGCAGCAGCTTCACCTTCATAATTTATTATTTAAATTTCTTATATATATATATATATATATATATATATATATATATATATATATATATATATATATATATATATATATATATATTATATATATATATATATATATATATATATATATATATATATATATATATATATTTATATGATATATATATTATATATAGTTATATATATATATACATATTTATATATATATATATATATATATATATATATATATATATATATATATATATAAATATGTAAGTGTGTGTGTGTGTGTGTGTGTGTGTGGTGTGTGTGTGTGTTTGTATGTTCTCCCACTTTATTTTGTCGTTCAAAATGGTAATCTATTTATTTAAGTGTTTTTTAGTTTATTTACTTGTCATTTGGCAAGATTATCTCATGTTAATCTATTCTGTTATCTTTCTATTTATCTTGCAATTTATATTATATATATATATATATATATATATATATATATATATATATATATATATATTGACTCTTATTTATTTATATATATTTCTTTTTTATAGAGTTATATATATAGATATATATATATAAGTTGCTATACATAGCTGGCTACTACATATAGATATATGGCTGGTTGCTATATGGTTATTGCTGTGGCTGGTTATATTACTGGTTATTATGGCTGGTTACATATATATATAGTGATATGCTAAGGCTGCTGGCTACTATAATTATATATATACTATATATATATAAATATATATATATATATATATATATATATATATATATATATATATATATATATATATATATATATATATATATATATATATATATATATATATATATATATATATATATATATACATATATTGACCCTTAATCCTTCGAAAATATTTCTTTTTATTTTCTTTTCGAAAATCACAGATAAAATTATATTCATCTGTTTTCAGGTACCAGGTGTATCTCTTCCCTCTCTTCCCAAATACACCTCATAAACATTTCTTTAATTTTCTTTTCTCTTAAAATTTTATCTGTCCTAAATTTATATAAGGTTATTTCTCAAACAAACTCTTTTGGAATCTTAAATATATTTATATTACGTACCTTCCAACATTTACAGAAAGTTTTTTTTTGCTTTTTTCCACAAACGTCCCCATGAATTTAAATTTTTTCTTTATCCTATTTTAACCTCGTGTTTATTTCTTTTCGGAATCAACATTTCTTTCCTTTCAGAAAAATCTAATAAAAGAACATCAATCCTGGGAATCCCCCTCTGTTGTCAGCGCCTTATTCACATGACGTAGAGAAAGATAGTTGTACCCATCTGTTTAAGATTAAAGAATCCACTTCTTTAGGCGTTCTTTTTTTGCCCGCAAAGCATAATTTCCTGGGAATATAGCTTTACATTTTGAAGTCACTCATGTTTTTACCTACAAAGCTATCAGATGTAATTAACTTTTATACTTTTACATGTAGTCTTTACTTAATATTTTTTTTAATAAGGGCAAGATCCAATATTTTGCTCTGGCGTAGCCCAAATTTCCCCCCACCTAAAAATGGACATAAAATTCGGAATTTTCAGCCAATTTTGACTATATAAACACCAAACTGTAGCTTTTTTTGCCCTTTAAAACGTTGTTTTCCGGTGTTTTTCAGTGTCTGTAGTCATTCTTTCAAAATTTTCAATTTTTCAAAACATGTTTTTGACATTCTTCGTATCAACTACCAGTATTTTTTTCTAAATGACTTCAAACTTGAAATATGCATAGATAGGTCCATTACCTACAATATGACAGAAGTACATTTTCGATTTTTTGAGTTTTGTGCTCAGCGTTGTCCAATTTCCAAACCAACTTTTTTGGGGGATTTTGAAATGAAAAATTGCGATAATTTTTTTCATTTTCGGGCAAAGTAGATGAAATTTTCAGGGCATATGTAGTCTGGAGAGATGCACATTTTTTTTACTAAGATAATTTCTTTGTATATGCATTAGGTTTGGATTTCTTCTTGGGAAAAACTTTAAAAAAAAAAAAAAAATTTTTTTAAAAATTTTCTTTTGAGTATACCAAAAAATTAACTAAGTAAAAAAGATGCATCTCACCCGACTATACAAGCCCTGAAATTTGATGTTGATCGGACAAGAATAAAAAAAATATCCCAATATTTCATTTCAAAATCCAAAAAAAAGTGGGTTTGGAAAT
This sequence comes from Trachelipus rathkii, assembly GCA_015478945.1. Classification (NCBI taxonomy): domain Eukaryota; kingdom Metazoa; phylum Arthropoda; class Malacostraca; order Isopoda; family Trachelipodidae; genus Trachelipus; species Trachelipus rathkii. The sequence continues at coordinate 24,600 of JABUQX010145097.1, read as the reverse complement.
TGGACAACGCTGAGCACAAAACTCAAAAAATCGAAAAAGTACTTCTGTACTATTTTAGATAATGGACCTATCTATGCATATTTCAAGTTTGAAGTCATTTCGAAAAAAATTCTGGTAGTTGATACGAAGAATGTCAAAAACATGAGTTTTGAAAAATTGAAAATTCTGAAAGAATGACTGCAGACACAGAAAAACACCGAAAAACAACGTTTTAGAGGGCAAAAAAGCTACAGTTTGGTGTTTATATAGTCAAAATCGGCTGAAAATTCCGAATTTTATGTCCATTTTTAGGTGGGGCTGAAAATGGGGCTCAGCCCGAGCCCAACATTGGATCTTGCCCTCTTAATTTAAAGGAAGACCTAGCTTACAATATTCCATTACAACTCCATTTCCTTAAAGATTAGTGGGTTCCTGTATTAGGATTTCCTTTTATTTTTCTATTATTATTTTCGGTAAAAGTTTTTACACTATTATTATAATTATTATTATTATTATTATTATTATTATTATTATTATTATTATTATTATTATTATTATTATTATTATTATTATTATTATTATTATTATTATTATTATTATTATTATTATTATTATTATTATTATTATTATTATTATTATTATTATTATTATTATTATTATTATTATTATTATTATTATTATTATTCTTCTTCTTCTTCTTATTATTATTATTATTATTATTATTATTATTATTATTATTATTATTATTATTATTATTATTATTATTATTATTATTATTATTATTATTATTATTATTATTATTATTATTATTATTATTACTATTATTATTATTATTATTATTATTATTATTATTATTATTATTATTATTATTATTATTATTATTATTATTATTATTATTATTATTATTATTATTATTATTATTTTTATTATTATTATTATTATTATTATTATTAGTAGTAGTAGTAGTAGTAGTAGTAGTACTAGTAGGGTTTACTTCTCAATTTTTATTGCCATTTTCACTTAGTATTATCATTATTATAATTATAATTGTACTGGTTATTATAATTAGTATCATCATAATGAAAATTATTACGTCAGTAGTATCAGTACTACTTGTATCAAAATCCGATAAATATATATATATATATATATATATATATAAAAAAGAAAATATAATATATATATATATATATATATATATATATATATATATATATATATATATATATATATATATATATATATATATATATATATATATATATATATTCTCCTATTAAACAGGAAAATTTGTATTATTTCTTCTATAGGTTTCTTGCAAGATTCCATTTTTTTATTTTTTTTAGTTTTTTCTATTCTTACTATTTTTACTAATTACTATGATTATGTTTTTTGTTTTTTTAATGGCGTTATTCTGAATTGGAGCTCTCTCTCTCTCTCTCTCTCTCTCTCTCTCTCTCTCTCTCTCTCTCTCTCTCTCTCTCTCTCTCTCTCTCTCTCTCTCTCTCTCTCTCTCTCTCTCTCTCTCTCTCTCTCTCTCTCCTTCTCTCTTTTTCTCTCTCTCTCTCTAAGAGATTTTATAAACCTGCGATGGTACCAGGATGTAAATATGTATGTATATATGGGAATATATATATATATATATATATATATATATATATATATATATATATATATATATGTATATATATGTATATATATATATATATATATATATATATATATATAGTATATCTATATATATTTTTATATTTATATATATATATATATATATATATATATATATATATATATATATATATATATATGGTATATATATATATATATATATATATATATATATATATATATATATATATATATATATATATATATATATAAATATATATATATATATATATATAAATATATATATATATATATATATATATATATATATATATAAATATATATGGTATATATGCATATATGTGTATGTATGTGTGTCTGTATAGGTGCATGTATAAATGTGAATGCGCATGCATTCTTATAATACGTATTTTTGTATAATTATTTTTATTACTTTGTTTCCGTTCATCCTTTTTGATTACTGATTATTATTATTATTATTATTATTATTAT
>JABUQX010145097.1:2500-5000 GCA_015478945.1 Trachelipus rathkii | reverse complement strand
TATACCCTCCATAAACGCTTTATTACACAACTTCCTAATCCAATCAATCACCATCTCGCCTCCGCTCTGATCATTTCACAGTAATTTCATCTATATCTGCAGATTTACCATTCTTCAACTTTCTCACTCTACCCATTACCTCCTCCTTACTAATACCCTCATCCCCAAAATACCTATTCCTTCTTGCACCATCAAAACCACACACATTCACTAACACCTCATCATTACTGTTAATATTGTGCAGATTTTCGAAGTGTTCTTTCCACACTCCCTCACATCCGGTTCATCGGCTACGGAATTCACCATCCCTATTCACATTCTAAGCAGATTCCCTTATTCTCATTCTTCTTAATCTTTCGCGCTTCCTTCCAGAAGAGCTTCCTATTCCTTGTATGTCCCATCCATTTCCTTCCAAACTTGCACCCATTTTTATTTTGTCTCCATGCAACTAGAATTTCCCTATATCTCCTTTCTTTTGAAACTTCATCATTTGCTTTTAGTACATTCAACCACGCTTCTTTTTACCTTTAACCGCTTTCATCACCTCTTCATTCCACCATTCGCTGTTAACATTCTTACTTCCTACTTTAGCACATCCACACACTTCCTTTGCACTACTAACAATTGCTTCCTTCATTTGCCCCCCAGATTTGTTCAGTATCAACTCGTTCACATTCAACCGATTTACTAGCGAGCGCTCTTACATACTTACCCTTATTGTCTTGTTCACTTAACTTCTCACTCTTAATTTTACCTACTTCCTTTCGTATCACCTTCCTCTCCATCCAAGCCCCCTCTAACTTAATTTTACATAGAACAATATAATGATCCGATAATCCCATTCCTAAACCCCTCACTGATTTAACATCCAACACATACTTTAACATCTCCTTCTTCACCAACACAAAATCAATCATACTTTTCACTTCGATACCATCTCTACCTACACCAACTCTAGTATACTTATGGATACTCTTGTGTTTAAAGAAAGTATTACTTACACACATACCTCTCTCTTCACAGAAATCAATCACCTTCCTACCATTCTCATTTTCTCCCGCCACCCCAAAACCACCTGTTATACCATCCATTTTTTGATCACCTATCCAACCATTCAGGTCCCCCAACACTATCAATCTGAAGCTCCTACTCACCCCATCCAGAGCATCATTCAGATTATCCCAAAAATCGTACTCTCTTCAACGTTTCCCTCAGATGGACCATACGTCACAACCACACATACCTTGACCTTTTCAAACTTAAATTTAACCATTAGAATTCTAGGACTCACACACACACAAAGTCTACCATAGCTTTGTACCACAGGTCACTCATCAAAATTGCAACTCCTTCTCTCCCCCTCTCTCATTCCTTTCCACACCAGCACACACATTTCACACCACACCACTCATTTTCACCGTTTCCTTTCATCTTTGTTTCAATCACAGCGAGCAAATCAAATTTGCCCTTTCTAAATACATCCATCACCTCTCTCCTCCTCCTCAACATTTATTCCTCTGACATTCCATGTACCCATACGATTCATACAATTTCGCCGAAGGTCGTTTACGGCGATCACGACCTTCTCCGAGGCATGCATTAGCATTCCTAGAGCAATATATATATATATATATATATATATATATATATATATATATATATATATATATATATTATCATTATTATTATTATTCTATTATTATATAAACATATTATTAGTATTATTATTATTATTTATCTATTATTATTATTATTGCTATTATTATACATATTATTATTGTTATTATTATTATTACATATATATATACATATTATATATATATACTATATTTAAATATATATATATATATCATATATATATATTATATTATATATATATATATTATATATATATATATATATATATATATATATACTATTATTTAATATTATACACAGTATATATATTATATATATATATATTATATATACATATATTATAAGTAGTTAACTTTCAATGTACATATATATATATATTATTATATATATTTATATTATTAGATATTATATATATACATATATATATTTATATATATATATATATATATATATATAGCATATATATATATATATATGAGTTATATATATATATATATATATATATATATATATATATATATATATATATATATATATATATATATATATATATATGATTGAAAATAATAAAAAAATGTTTTTGAGAAAGGTGAATAAATGTTTTTTTTTTTTAATTGTTGTTTTTGATTGTTTAATATAATTACTTTGACTCAAAAACTTATTAAAAATTTTAATATAAAAATATAAACACAATATAATTAAAAAAAATTTTAAATATTGATTTCAAAAGTATAAAACCCAAATTAACAAAAAAAAAAAACATGGTTTTTATTGGTTTTATGAAAAGGCCATTTTTTTAAACATGTTTTTTTTTTTTTCACCCTGATACGTATATGTATTTAAAGGCCGATATGACACGATA
>JABUQX010145096.1:40000-55424 GCA_015478945.1 Trachelipus rathkii | reverse complement strand
TATACATATGTATTAATACGAAGAATTATAATAAAAACACCAGGTGAAATAAAACTTCATATAATCCAAACTCCACACTCTTACTTCAAGATACCCATGATATAAAGAAAAAGAAAACCAACCAAAATAAATTTATTTGATCTCAATGTTTTAAATAAAAATAGTTCCTGTAATATACCATCTGAAAGAGGCCTATAGTTTATCATAGGCGAAAGCTAATGTTAAAATTACAGTGTTTTAATTGTTAATTTTATTATGTCTCATTAAAGAAATATTTTGTGAGTGATTAACTATTATATATATATATATATATACAGCAGATATGAGCATATATGCTGGTTGTTGGCAAGCGCTGGGCTATATATATACTGTTATGCTATATATATGGCTGGCGGTTGTTACAAGCAGGTAGTTATATATATAGTTATATATATAGTTATATATATAGTTATATATGTAGTTATATATATATTTATATATATAGTTATATAAATAGTTATAAATATATATATATATATATATATATATATATATATATATATATATATATATATATATATATATATATATATATATATATATATATATATATATATATATTATTATTATTATTGGTTTGAATAAAATTATATTACATATGTTCAGGCAGCTCATAGTTCAAAGAGGAATTATTTTAAACTTTAGGATGAAACTGAAATATAATTTTTCCGTTTTTAAAAAAAATAAAATAATAAAAACAATTAAAAAAAAAAATTTAAAATTATATTACGTAAATACACAGGCAGTTCATCGTTCAAAGATTAATTTTATTAAAATTTAGGAAGTAGATTATTCTTTTTCTGTATTTCTTAAAAATCTTATTTTCTATAAAATATTTTCTAAGTTTTTAATTCTAAGTTAATAAAGATGTCATTAACAAACATTCAATTTCATCATACCATAAAAATTTTGTAACAGAGAATTAATGATTTCATAAGTGTAAATGGAGAAGGAATTATAACTAGGAGCCGGAGCCGATAATTTTAAAATGATGGAGCCTTAGCCGGAGTCGGAGAGGGATAATTTTGAAATGCTCGAGCAGGAGCCAGAGTCGGAGTCGGAGCCTGGTAATTTTAAAATGATAGAGCCGCAGTCGAAGTAGGAGCCAGAAAAAAATTTGCCGGCTCCTCAGTTGTGTTTAGGCATATGGAAGAAGGAGGTATAGCAGACCTTGAGAGCTGTTATAAGTGTTAACTAGTATTTTTTGTTATATATGCTTTATAAGTCTATATATATATAGCAAAGATATATATATATATATATATATATATATGTTAATATATATATATATATATATATATATATATATATAGTAAATAGTATATATAGTAGTAGTAGTATATATATATATATATATATATATATATATATATATCAGCAGCAGTAGCAAAAAAATAGATATTATAAAAATAAAAAAATAATATAAAAAATACAAGTATATATATATATATATATATATATATATATATATATATATATATATATATATATATATGTAGAAAGTGAGGGACTTTGGAAATCCCCGCGATACCCAAATACCAAAGAGTTGGGGTTCCGGAGACCCTCGGAGGGGGGGAAATAGTCCCACCCTGTCACCCCCGGTAGACCGGAGAGACCCCTGACTCCTGCCATCTCCTGTGGTTTACCCCTTGAGTATTCTGTAGTTAAAATATATATATATATATATATGTTAAGAAAGAAAGAAAGAGAAAGAGTATATATGTATATATACAGCAGCATATATAGCAAGTATATATAGCAGTATAAATATATATATATATAAGCATATATATAAGGTTATATATATATATATATATATATATATATATATATATATATAAATGTAAATAAAAAAGCAGCAAAAAAATTACCTTTACTTCTCCTGCTGTCTGACAATGGTTTCGAAAAATCACTTTTACTTAAATTTAGTAATTTTAACACACTGACGACGGGAACACTTCGCGAAGAACTAGATTAACAATTGAAAAATGAAAGTAACGACCTTTAATATTAAAAATACAAATAAACCCTTCATGATTCAACAGTAACATTTCGACACAAATGAGTTAAGTGAATGCCTACATATATAATCTTTTCTCCTTACGTCGAACAATTTATCATTCTTACACCTCTTATTTTTATTATGATAATTTTATATTTAGTAGCAAACTGAGTTCGTAAATAGGCTAAAAATTCTATATCATTTTCATTTAACAAAACTGCATTTTCGATACTTAAAGGAAACGACATCTTACTCAAACAACTTAAACGTAACTACTGAAAAAATACAAATAGAAATAATCTTATTTGTAAATAGGCTAATAATTCTATATCATTTTCATTTAACAAAACTGCATTTTCGAGACTTAAAGGAAACGACATCTTACTCAAACAACTTACACGTAAATACTAAAAGAATTATAACTCAGTATTCACTAAACTCGGTAGAAATTTTCTTACGCATCGTAAAGCAGCACCTACAAATAGTGTACTATATTTTCGAATTACAACTTCAAAACAATGTTTCCCTATAATATTTACATTGCTTTTTATATTTACTCTCATTTATAAAAAAAAATTAAAAATTTATTTAATATAAAAAGATCAATAGATATACTTTCTCATATATATATATATATATATATTATATATATATATATATATATATATATATATATATATATATATATATATATATATATATATATATATATATATATATATATATAAAGAAGAAGATAGAGCATATAGAGTTATATAATAAGTATATGTTATAGTTAGTTAGCAATACAGAGCAGCATATGGAGATACAGTATATATATATTATTACATATTATGTTATATATTACATATTACATATAGCATACATGCTGATGAGCATAATTTTGATGAGTAATATATATATACATATATATGTATATATATGTATACATATTGGTTATATATATATATATATTATACATAGCAGTGCTACATTTCTTATTATTATTATTATTGCTAATATTATTATAGCTGGGCTATATTGGCTGGTTGGCTGGCTACATATGTAGCTGGGCTGTAAAGAAGATATATATACATATGTTGAAGAAAGAAGAGTTGGCTGGTTACTATTATATATTACATATATATATATATGGTTGTTATTGTTGCTGTTGCTGTTGTTACTATATATATACATACATATACATATATAAGAAGAAGAATATAGTTGGTTATTATTAGCTAGCTGGCTACATATATACATACATATATACATATATTATATATACATAGTATATATATATGTCTGTGTGTGGGTGCTTGTATGTGGCTATGAAGTTTGCAATATAAAGCCTGATAAAAAGTCAAAGCTGCCATATATATGTTAAGAAATAGTTAATACATAGCACCAAGATACCTAATTAAGACCTATAGTGCCGTAATACCAGACATAGTATATATAGTATAAGTATATATATATATATATATAAAGATAAAGTATATATATATATATATATATATATATATAGATATATATATATATATATATATATATATATATATATTATTTACTCGACCCAGGCATAACAGCATCTCCTGGTTCTAATATCTGAAAGACAATGTTAAATAATACTGAAGAATAAGTCATTTTCTATCTATGGAGTTATTAAAACTTTTTATCTCAAGGTCAAGAAGTGAAAGGAAACTAGCTCTTTACCACATTATTTGATGATATGTTTTCTTAAAAATAAAACACTATTATATATATATATAGCATATATATATATATATAGCAAAGAAAGAGTTAGTATATATATATATATAGAAGTATATATTATATATATATATATATATATATATATATATGCTATATATATATATATATATATATATATATATATATATATATATATATATGTCTTATTATTCAACAGGATCTTTTACCGAAAAGGTATATTTGTTAAAATTTTGTATTTATCCCACTTTAGAAGTTTTTTTTTTAACCAATAAGCATAAAGATAAAGTTGCCAGTCGCTTCAAACGGTTCTAATACGAAGAAGCTAATTAAAGAATTATTAAAGTTTAAAACTATATAAACTAACGTAACTCAACATAACCTTACTTAACATATTATCATAACCTCACTTAATGAATTTATTTTATATATTTATAATTTATTTCACTTTGCATTGTTTAAAAAAAATCAAGCATCTGGTACCATGAGCGTTTTTAGATTTTGTTCAATAATGTACATAGAAAAAAATAAAAAATAACCAATTTTTTATCTCTTTTTTCCCCACAAACAGTTTACAGGAGAAAGATCCTACTGAATGTCATATATATATATATATATATATATATATATATATATATATATAGTATAGCATATAAGGGTTATATATATATATATACAGCATATATATATATATAGCAAGAAGGCAGTTGTTATATATATATATATATATATATATATATATATATAGTTAACTATAAATATATATATATATATTATATATATATATATATATAACTTATTATGTTATAGGAAATGGATATTTTTTTTTCATTTTTCGTAATAAATAACATATATGTTAAATATAAATCAATGCAAGGCCTATTCCAAATTCAAATATTGCTTCAGTACCTTAAGTTAACATAAATGTATAATTTAAGAGTTCAGTGAAAATTTGTTCACTATCGAGCTTTTTTTTTCAATTTTGCTTTCATATCAGTCACCTCATTCACATTTTATTATTATTATTATTATTATTATTATTATTATTATTATTATTATTATTATTATAATTATTATTATTATTATTATTATTATTATTATTATTATTATTATTATTATTATTACTATTATAACGATGATTACCGAGAATCTATAACCTATTGGCGTTGTAATCTTGAGTATATATATAATGTATAGTATATATATGAGATAAAAGTACAGAAAGGGAAGAAGAGTGGCGGTTGTTGCTATATATATGGCAGTATATATAGCAGCAGGCGGTAGTATATGAGTTGGTTATAGCATATATATATATATATATATAAGTAGTAAGGGGGGGACAACTACCGCTAAACTGGGGAGTCGTCGATCCTTCAAGTCGTTTGTCAGTACAGTCATATATTTTTTTACTCACCTCACGTACGTTCATGGGTGTTTTTTAGTGGGGTTTTTTTTTTTTTTTTTAATATTTTTTTTTATTTATTTATTTTTCGTGGATTTCCCCCCTCCCCCCTTAAGGCTTAAGGGGGGGGGCGTTTCGGAGTTTTCCTGCATCGGGACACTAAAATTGTGTGCAGCACCGGACCGCACCGCAACGTACCGCACCGCACCGCCTCAGAATAGGCGCACCACTCACAAAAATAATTTTTATCACGCCGTCCTTTACCCATGTTTCAATGAGTATCACTCTGCACCGCAACCCTATAATTTTAAAAAATCCCTGCATCGGGACACTAAAATTGTGTGCCGCACCGGACACACCAACTATCCCAGTCCATCCCTCCTTACTCCCGTTCCGTTATCCGGGTGACCTCCATCTCGTTCCATTCACTGCATTCCCATATACTATTCCATTCACCGGTGATTGGAATTTATTCGTTCGTGTCGATAGAGAGTAGTCCCTCCAGAACTGTATAACATAGTTTCATTGAATCTATTTTCAAATTTGCCTTTCACTATCTATATATGCTATGTTTTATACACCGTATATATATATATATATATATATATCTATGTAGCATATATATATATATATAAGTTAAGATATATATATATAAATATATAGTTGGTATATATATATATATATATATATATATATATAGTTGCTCTTGTGCTCTTCTGGAAGGTTTCACAGGTATCCTGAACCCCTTGGGCCCTCTTTAAGGAATGGTCACCACATGTCATTTTATACTACTTAGCCATTGTATGTGCACATACGTTTGCGCATACATGTATATGCATCATGCGTTATGCGTTTGCGCATTCCATCTTCTGAAGCGAATCATCCCACCCGCAAGGAATAACATTAAATTGCGGATTTAAAAAGCGACCTATACCAGTCACTAACCGAACTGGAACTCGACCCGTAGCCTCTTAAGGAAGTGTATAGGACTTAACAGATTGGGCTCTCTAAATGCCCATTTATACCTGAACAATTGTTACTTATATATAAATCATTTTGATGCATAGCAAAAATTTGGAATCAGCTATTTCCATACTTTTCCCAAATTAAATCTGGAAATTTTATATCAATTTGCAATTTATATAGTATATAGTATATAGTATATATATATATATATTAGCAGAGTAGTTATATATATATATATATATATATATATATATATATATATATATAGCAATAGCGAAGGTTAGTTATATGAAGGCTATTGCTACATACGATACAGTACATATATACTACTATATATACATATATATATACTGGTTACTGCTGGCTGGCTAAGAAAGAATAGCTAGCGATATATAGCAGCTGTTGGCTGGCTGCTGTTGGTTGCGCTATATATACATACATACATATTGGTTACTGAGCATATATATACATATGCTGGCTATTACATATATTACTGTTGCTGATATATACAAATCTAGTATATAGCAGAGGTATATATAGTAGCAGCAGCAGAGTGTGCCCCAGTTGCGCCCATCCGAAACAATGAATGATGATGACGTACGTCATTACAATCATTCTGCCGTTTATCAGCCTGTATAACGGAGAGATACGTTGGGGTTATTGATACACACAGGAATCACCAATAAAGAGACACACAGCCACCTGACCTGCAATAGCTGGTGGACTGGGGTTTTTTTATACAACACAATATGGTGACTGGCCATGGCAGCATGGACAATGGCCCAGGCCCACACAATGGCAAACACAACATGATCTAACACTGATACAATCTGAGTCCTGGCATGGGACACGACTGGTCTCACCAAACGTCACAATGGCACGCCGACCTCACCATGGGCCGAGGAGGCTGGCCATACCACCCGCCAACCCGTACGGTCATCGCCAGGCGTGCAAAGGGTTGCTGCTGGCTGGAAGAGCAAAGAAAGGCTGCTGGTTGGCTATACATGGTTGCTGGCTGTTGTTGCTGCTAAGGCACAGCAGCCATGATATATGGCATGCATGATATATGAGCGGGAGAGAGAGTATGGCCTTGCCAAACAAATGAGTCAAGGACGTGACCCAGGTCCAGTGGCCCTCATCGCACTGAGACACTGAGAATGAGCATGTGTCAGCCTGGGCTCTGTACCAGCTGAGCACAATAGCAAAAAAATTAGAAATCTATTTAAGAAGTTATACCAATATAAATAATGAAAAAGAATGAGGAAGGAGAAAAGAAGAAAAAGCCAGAGTGGCTGATATATAATCATTTTATTTTACTACAATTGTACGAAATTTTATTAAAAACATATACTTTGCATATGACCTTAAACAGTAAAACAGTAAATCAATAGGAGTGTGTTACATATTAGCAACAAAGGGTATTATATGCTTTTGTTTTGCACGTTTTTACTGCTTTGACCTCATATGTTTTACTGTTTAACTCATATTTATTAACATTACATACCTTAAAGCAGTAAATCAGTAAATCAATAGAGGTGTTACCTAGCAACAAAGGGATTAGTATGCTTTTGTTTTACTGCTTTACTGCTTTAACTCATATGTTTTACTGTTTAAGTGGGATATTTGTTAACATTAATACCTAAAAGCAGTAAATCAGCAACAGGGCCAGCTACAGTGGGATAGTATGCTTGTATTTGGTTCAGCTTAGCCAGCGACTCACAGCGGGTTTTATTGGGCGACCATATATTTATACCCAAAGCAAAATCGCAACACAGGTGCGCGTGCGAAAGGCGCCTTACCGCTTTGCCGCGACCCTATAGTTTATCGTTTAATCAGCAACATTACAGCTACCTTTAAAGCAGTAAATCGCAACATCGTGCGCAGCCTTCGTTTTACGCGACCGTTAGTAGTTTTACCGCGTCCTCGTATATTTATTAACAATACATGTACCTTAAAGCAGTAAAATAGTAAATCAATAGAGGGAAGATAGTAATGCCAAAGATTGCTTAGTTTTAATGCTTTACTGCTTCTACGGGTAGCTTATTGTTTTAACCATAGCATTTACAACACGTAAATTAAATACAGGGTTACCTAGCATCAAAGCAGAAGTTTTTGTTTTTACTGCTTTGACTATATTGTTTTACTGCTTAAGGTATGTAATGTTAATAAATATATGAGTTAAAGCAGTAAAAACATATGAGTTAAAGCAGTAAAGCAGTAAAACAAAAGCATACTAACCCTTTGTTGCTAGGTAACACCTCTATTGATTTACTGATTTACTGCTTTAAGGTATGTAATGTTAATAAATATATGAGTTAAAGCAGTAAAACATATGAGTTAAAGCAGTAAAGCAGTAAAACAAAAGCATACTAATCCCTTTGTTGCTAGGTAACACCTCTATTGATTTACTGATTTACTGCTTTAAGGTATGTAATGTTAATAAATATATGAGTTAAAGCAGTAAACATATGGAGTTAAAGCAGTAAGCAGTAAAACATAATCCCTTTGTTGCTAGGTAACACCTCTATTGATTTACTGATTTACTGCTTTAAGGTATGTAATGTTAATAAATATATGAGTTAAAGCAGTAAAACATATGAGTTAAAGCAGTAAAGCAGTAAAACAAAAGCATACTAATCCTTTGTTGCTAGGTAACACTCCTCTATTGATTTACTGATTTACTGTTTTAAGGTATGTAATGTTAATAAATATATGAGTTAAAGCAGTAAAACATATGAGTTAAAGCAGTAAAGCAGTAAAACAAAAGCATACTAATACCTTTGTTGCTAGGTAACACCTCTATTGATTTACTGTTTTACTGATTTAAGGTCTGTAAAGTATATGTTTTTAATAAAATTTCGTACAATTGTAGTAAAATAAAATGATTATATATCAGCCACTCTGGCTTTTTCTTTTTCATTATTTATATTGGTATAACTTCTTAATTAGATTTCTAATTTTTAATGTTATTGCTCAGCTTTTCCTGGTTTTAGAGTGTAACTACACGACCTCAGTACTCGACTCATCAATTGTGAATTAGTCGCTGATGGGGCTTTACCCCAAACGCTCCTCTGGATACCGTTCCTTGATCCATGACTCATTTTTATTTTAAGTAAGCAGTAAGTCAATAGAAGTTGTATATATATATATGGTAAAAATATATATGTTTTTTAAATATATATATATATATATATATATATATATATATATATATATATATATATATATATATATGTGTGTGTAGGTGTAGGTATAGGTGTGAGCTACGGCGGGTGTATGTATCTAGGGTGGGTGTATGTATCTATGGCGGGGTTGGTGAGGGTAGGTGTGTGTGTGTATATAGGATAGGTGTATGTGTCTAGGTATGTGTGTTTGTGTGTGTAGGTGTAGGTGTGAGCGTAAGTGCCTATGGGTGGGTGTATGTGTGTGTGTATAAAAAGCCTAGTGGGTGTGTGTGTGTGTGTGTGTGGTGTAGGTGTGAGTGTAAGTGTCTCTTTGTGGGTGTATGTGTGTATAAGTAGCCTAGCGGGTGTGTGTGTATATAAATATCGTAACGGGTGATGTGTGTGTGTAAGTATGTGTGTATATGTATGTATGTGTGTGTATGTATGATAGGGTTTTTCTCTCTCTCTCTCTCTCTCTCTCTCTCTCTCTCTCTCTCTCTCTCTCTCTCTCTCTCTCTCTCGTTGTATATATATATATATATATATATATATATATATATATATATATATATATATATATATATATATATATATATATATATATATATATATATATATATATATAAAATGCAAATTGATATAAAATTTCCAGATTTAATTTGGGAAAAGTATGGAAATAGCTGATTCCAAATTTTTGCTATGCATAAAAATGATTTATATATAAGTAACAATTGTTTAGCTATTAATGGGCATTCAGAGAGCCCAATCTGTTAAGTCCTATACACTTCCTTAAGAGGCTACGGGTCGAGTTCCAGTTCGGTCAGTGACTGGTATAGGTCACTTTTTAAATCCGCAATTTAATGTTATTCCTTGCGGGTGGGATGATTCGCTTCAGAAGATAGAAGATGAGATGCGCAAACGCATGATGCATATACATGTATGCGCAAACGTCTGTGCATATACAATGGCTAAGTAGTATAAAATGACATGTGGTGACCACTCCTTAAAGAGGACCCAAGGGGTTCAGGATACCTGTGAAACCTTCCAGAAGAGCACAAGAGCAACTATATATATAGCAGTATATATATATAGCAGCATATATGGAGTGGAGAGAGATATATATAGAGATAAGTAGAGAGCAGAGATGGTACTACCCTTGCAGCATATATATATATATATATATATATGGGTTTATGTACTAAAACATAGCATATATAGATAGTGAAAGGCAAATTTGAAAATAGATTCAATGAAAACTATGTTATATGGGATTGGGAAGACCTCCTTGGAGAGCACAGACAGATAAAGCAGTCACGGTGAATGGAATGGGTATAGAGATACGGTGAATGGAACGGGATGGAGAGTCACGGATAACGGAACGGGGTAGGAGGGATGGACTGGGATGATGAGGGTGTGTGGGGGTGTGCATAAGGGTGATTTTATGTGTCTATGGATGCATTCGTGGATATGAAAAATATATTCATGATCCTACGTGAAATAAACTGAAATATTTCGGATTAAAAAGGACCATGAAGGTAGATGAGTAATAGAAAACGAGGATGCGAAACAGCGAAAAAGACGGTCCGGCGTGGTGCAGTGCGGTGCGGTGCGGTGCGGTGCGGTGCTGCGCGGTTCGGCGCGGCTCGGCAGGGCCTTGCGGTTAAGCGAAACGCGTTGGTGAACTCCGAAACGCCCCCCCACCCTCCCTTAAGGAGGGGGAATTATGAAAAATAAATAAAAATATTAAAAAAAAAAAAAAAAAAAAAAAAATAAAAACACCCATGAACGAACGTGAGTATTAAAAATATATGACTGTACTGACAAACGACTTGAAGGATCGACGACTCCCCAGAAAAGTCGGCTGCCGATTGTTCCTATTACTCTCTATATATACAGCAAGGGGTTGTTATATGTTAGCAGCATATATATATATATATATATATATATATATATATATATATATATATATATATATATATATATATATATATATATATATATATATATATGAGAATTAAATGAACAAGACAAAAAGGATATATGTAAGAGCGCTCGCTAGTAAATCGGTTGAATGTGAAAAAGTTTGATATTGAACAAATCTGGGGGCAAATGAAGGAAGCAATTGTTATAGGCGAAGGAAGTGTGTGGATGTGCTAAAGTAGGAAGTAAGAATGTTAACAGCGAATGGTGGAATGAAGAGGTGATGAAAGCGGTTAAAGGTAAAAAAGAAGCGTGGTTGAATGTACTAAAAGCAAATGATGAAGTTTCAAAAGAAAGATGCTTGGAATTATATAAGGAGGAAAAAAGAAATACTAAAAGGTGCATACGTAGGAGAAAACAAGAGGTAAATGAACAGTTTGGAAGGAGGATGAATGAGGACATACAAGGGAATAGGAAGCTCTTCTGGAAGGAAGCGCGAAAGGTTAAGAATGAGAATAAGGGGAATCTGCTTAGAATAATGAATAGGGATGGTGCATTTGTAACTGATGAAATGGATGTGAGGGGAGTGTGGAAAGAACACTTCGAAAATCTGCACAATATTAACAGTAATGATGAGGTGTTAGTGAATGTGTGTGGTTTTGATGGTGCAAGAAGGAATAGGTATTTTGGGGATGAGGTTATTAGTAAGGAGGAGGTAATGGGTAGAGTGAAAAAGTTGAAGAATGGTAAATCTGCAGGTATAGATGAAATTACTAGTGAAATGATCAAAAACGGAGGCGAGATGGTGATTGATTGGATTTGGAAGTTGTGTAATAAAGCGCTTATGGAGGGTATAGTTCCAAGGGATTGGAGGAGAGCGGTAATAGTACCCTTATATAAGGGTAAGGGAGAAAAGGGGAACTGTAGAAATTACAGGGGAATAAGTTTATTGAGTGTTTATTGAGTTTATTGAGTTTGAGAGGATTGGTAGAGAGATTTGGCAGGGTATGTAAAAGGAGGGGTTTGAAAGTAAACGTAGATAAGAGTAAGGTTATGGTTGTGAGTGAGGACAGTCCTCAGTGTGAAGTTATGTTAGATGGTGAGCAGCTGGAGCAAGTGTCTGAGTTTAAATATTTAGGGTATGTGTTGGATGAGAAGGGAACGGATGATGCAGAGTGTAGTAGGAAAGTTGTGAATGGCAGGAAGGTTGCTGGTGCAATTAAATCGTTGGTGAATGTAAAGGGACTAAGTCTTGAGTGCGCTAGAGTCTTACATGAGGGTATGTTGTTACCTGTGTTATTGTATGGTAGTGAGACTATGGTCTGGAATAAGAAGTATAGATCTAAAGTTCAATGTGTTCAGATGGACAATCTTAGCATGCTAGGTGTGAAAAGAATTAATAAAATGAGGAATGAACGTATTAGAGAGATGTGTGGTGTGAAGAAAGGGGTAAATGAGAGAATAAATGAAAGTATGTTGAGATGGTTTGGTCATGTGGGAAGGATGAATGATAGTCGGTTGGTTAAGCGGATGTATAGTGGTGAGTGTGTTGGGAACCGACCGGCTGGGAGACCGAAGAGAAAGTGGATTGAGTCGGTGAACGAATGTCTGAAGGAGAGAAATGTGAGTTTGGCAGAGGCGAGAATAAAGGTGCAGAATGATAGGAGAGAATGGCGGGTTTTGTATGGGGGCATGGTTGTGGCCCACCCGGCCAAGCGGGATGAACCCCTTTACATTGACGATTTAATATAGTGAAGGTCCGTCGCAGTCCCATGAAGCTCTAGGTGGATTTCCTGTCTGTGACGAGTTTTCACTAATTAATGGTACAGAGGCGGTAAGGTTGCTTTCTCTTTTCGACTTTTGTCATACTCTCCTACTGCTTTTCTTTCCGATGCTTGTACATACCCCCAATCTTGGGAAAAAAAGGTGGATAAAGAAAAGAAAAGAAAGATATATATATATATATATATAGCAGCAGGACCTAGTAAATGTTGTTGCTATATATATATGTTACATTTTTATATATATATAGGAGCAGCAGCCGTCAATATATATATATAGACTTAGCAGAGAAATATGATTTATATATAGTATATATATATGGCGTTGCTATATGGTTATATAGTATATATATATATATATATATATATATATATATATATATTATTAATCCAGGTAATATCCGCATCCGCATCCGCATCCACATCCGCACTTTATTAAAGATCTGCATCCGCATCCACGCTTTGCCCTGCGGATGTTGCGCGGATATTTACTGTCGAGATTTGAAAAAGAATTTTATAATAAAAAAACTTAAGATGAATCTGAACGCAAACTTTGAATGAGATACAAGGGACTCGACTCAACTGTGTAATGATAACTCATGATTTCACAGCCCGAAGTTCATAATAATTTGAGTCAACAGAGCCACATGACATTAGGGATGCCAAAAAAATCAGCGCCTCTACAGCTTCTGTCTCCGATGTAATACCATTAATCTCAACGCTAATTAAGCATTTTGAACCATCTTCAAATGAAAATGATGACTTTTTGAAAAGAATGAAAGATGTAATAAAACAAGAGCTAGAAAAACGCTTTGGTTCTGTGGAAATTAATGAGTTTCATACTATTGCAACTTACTTAGATCCCCGTTATAAAGGCAAGTTTTTTTTGTAACAATATTAGAACAAGTTAAATCATCACTTTGTGTTGCAGTTGAAAAACTTCATTCCGAACAGTCTATTAATTTGCCACCCATTAAAAGGAAAAAACGAAATATACAGAACCAACACCTTCTACTAGTAAATCAATAACAGATTCACTGGAAGAATTTCTACAGTCCAGTAGTGATGAAGAAACACACGCATTACCAAAAGATGTAGTGCAATTGATTGAAAACTATCACCAAGAAAAACGACTAGATACAAATGATGATCCTATCAGTTGGTGGAAAATTAAGCAAAATGTTTACCCACGCTTAAGTAAACTTGCAAGGAAATACTTGGCCTGTCCTCCAACTAGTGTTCCAAGTGAGAATGTATTTAGCAATGCTGGGCTAATATATGATGAAAAGAGAAACAGACTCTCAGCAGAAAAGGCAGAAAAATTGATGTTTCTCAAGCACAACCTTTCTATATTTGAATTTCAAAACTAGTACAAAAGTATATAATCCATTGTAAAATCTCTTTCATTAAGGTCGGAGGTTGGGGAAAGAAGTTGGTGGGGTGCATTTGAGTTGGGTCCCCGTCCCGCACCCTGGTAACAATTATTAATAGATTATGGCTAAAACTTGAAATATATTAGGCATATATATATATATATATATATAAGATATAGTTAGGCAGCAGCAGTTGAGCAGCATGCCATATACATGGCTAAAGTTACAGCAGTGCTGAGGCAGCAGAAGAGCATAGCAAGAAGAAGCAGCAGCAGGCAGATATGAGCATAGTTGCTGCTGCTGGCTGGTTATGTACATGTTATATATAGTTGGCTGCTGTTATTACAGCAAGTACATGGGTTGCTAAGGCAAGAGCATGCTACATATATACTGGTTATATGGTTGCTGGTTGGAGTATATATATATATATATATATTAGTGCTATATACATATATATATGCTGGTTACATGGTTATTATTACTGGTTACATAAGTATGTCAAACATCCGTTAATCCGCGGATGCGAAAAAATGACATCTGCTGCATCACTAATATATATATATATATGTTATATTATATTTATATATATATATATATATATATATATATTATAGTTATAATAGCATATATATATATAAAGAAGAGCAGCATATATATATATATATATATATATATAGTATATATATATATATATATATATATTATATATATATATATATATAGTATATATATATATATATATATATATGTTATATATATATATATATATATATTATATATATATATATAGTCCCCGGCTTAGAACGGATACTCTAGGCGGTGAATACGGGTAGCATGAAGGCCGAACGTCCACGTCAGAGCGATCCAGCGAGAAATCTGCGCGAAACCCCCCCGCACATCTGCGGACGTGTTAACGGAGCGCGAAAGGGTACATGTAATCGGAATTAAATTTATATGTATTGTAATGCATCTTATCCCCGTTTTCTGTTATGAGTGTTAACTTATATATTTTCTTTTACCTTGTGACATTTATATTTTTTTATTATATCACGTTTCCTACGCTT
>JABUQX010145096.1:5000-25000 GCA_015478945.1 Trachelipus rathkii | reverse complement strand
CGTCAACTATTCGCTGCTAATGGCTCTTCCATCCCGGTATATGGAGAGCGAATGTGTACGTTAGATCTGTCTCTCCGCCGCCAGTTTCCATGGGTTTTTCTCGTCGCTGAAGTGACACAGCCCATCCTCGTCGCTGATTTTTGTCCCATTTCAATCTTATGGTAGACCTTCGTAATAGACGTCTAGTTGACGGTTATACTTCTCTTTACTCCCATGGTTCCCTAGGTTCTTCTGAGCTAAAGGGCATTTCCGCTATTGCTCCGCCGTCTTCGGTAGTGTCTTGCTTCCTTACTATCCTGCAGAAGGACTTTCCTTCTTTATTGCATCCTTGCTCTTCAGATACCCCTCTTAAGCATTCTGTGGAACATCATATAGAGACCACTGGCCCACCCACCTTCGCTCGAGCTCGTCGCCTCCCACCTGATAAGCTCAAAGCCGCCAAGGCTGAGTTTGATCACATGTTGCAACTTGGCATTGTGCGCCCTTCCAAGAGTTGTTGGTCCTCTCCGCTACACATGGTCCCTAAGGGCACCACGGGTGATTGGAGACCCTGTGGTGATTTTAGGGCTTTGAATTCTGCCACGACTCCAGATAGATACCCCGTGCCACACATCCAATCATTTACCTCCCACCTGGCCGGCAACACTATCTTCTCCTCTTTGGATTTAATTCGGGCCTATCATCAGATACCCGTGGCTCCGGAGGACGTTACCAAGACAGCTGTAATCACCCCCTTTGGCTTCTTTGAGTACACGAGAATGCCATTCGGGCTGAAAAATGCAGCCCAATCCTTCCAGAGGTTCATTGATTCTATCCTCCGTGGTCTTCCTTTTGCTTGGGCATATTTAGATGATCTTTTAGTCGCTTCCTCCTCTCCTGAAGAACATATGGATCACCTACGTGCCGTTTTCGGTAGGTTGGACGATGCGGGAATTCGTCTCAATCCTACCAAGTGCGTATTAGGTGCGTCTTCTCTTACTTTCCTAGGTCACACAGTCTCGGCTGAGGGTATTTGCCCTCTTGTAGACCGTGTCGCTGCTATCCGCGCCTTTCCTCTTCCCCAAAATCAAAAGCAGCTTCGTCAATATCTGGGAATGATCAACTTCTACCATAGATTTCTGAAATCAGCGGCAGCCCTCCTAGGCCCGCTTACAGCACTCATTCGTCCTAAGCAGCGAGGCAGCACCACTAAAGTCGACTGGTCTCCGGCAGCAGAGTCTGCCTTCGAGGCTTCCAAAGAAGCCCTCGCCTCCGCCGCTCTTTTAGTTCATCCCCACGATACCGCACCAGCGAGAGTGCAGGTGGATGCCTCCGATTTCGCTGTTGGTGCGGTGCTTCAGCAGTTCCAAAAGGATGAATGGTGCCCACTTGCCTTCTTTTCACGCAAGCTGGAACCCGCCGAAAAAAGGTATAGTGCTTTTAGAAGGGAGCTGTTTGCTATGTATCTTGATGTTCGCCATTTTAGGTACTTTTTGGAAGGACGGGAGTTCCACATCCTGACCGACCACAAAGCGATCACTTTTGCGATGGCTTCACGGCATGAACGTCACTCTCCCCGTGAAGCTCGTCATCTTGAATTTGTTTCCCAGTTTACGACAGACATACGTCACATCTCCGGAGTGGATAATTTCACCGCGGATGCTCTTTCTCGGATTGAAATTAACGCTCTTTCTCCCATTCCTGACATTGATTACGCAGCCATGGCCGCGTGCCAGGAGCAAGACAATATCGATCTTCAACAGGACTCTTCTCTACAGCTGCAGTGGCTCAATCTTCCGGGCATAGAGAAGAGACTCTTGTGCGACACTTCAACAGGCCATCCTCGTCCTTTCGTACCTAATGCTCTTCGAAAGGCAGTCTTCTGCAATCTCCATTCGCTTTCACACCCTGGCGTCGAGGCTTCACGCAAACTGGTAACGGCTCGTTTTGTGTGGCCTAAAGTTAACGCCGACGTAGCGAACTGGGTCCGCGCCTGTATGGCTTGTCAGCGCTCCCTAAAGTGCAAAGACATACTAAAGCTCCCTTAGGCACTTTCTTGCCTCCTGGTCAACGGTTTGAGAGAGTCCACATCGACATTGTTGGACCTCTCCCACCTTCTCATGGCAAACGATATATCCTCACCTGTATTGATAGGTTCACTCGTTGGACAGAAGCTATCCCACTCTCTGTTGCTACAGCTGAATCTATTGCTAAAGCTTTCTTGTCCCATTGGATCTCTCGGTTTGGCATTCCTCTCTCGGTCACGACGGATCAAGGTCGCGTTTTCGAATCCTTCCTCTGGAAAGATTTGATGCGCTTGCTTGGTTCTGAGAAGATCCATACAACCAGTTTCCACCCTATCTCGAACGGGATTTGTGAAAGGTTCCACCGTCAGCTTAAGGCCTCTCTCATGGCACACCCACAACCAGAACATTGGACGGAAGCTCTCCCTTTGGTTATGCTTGGTATACGCACGGCCGTTAAGGAAGATCTTCAGTGTTCAGCTTCCGAACTCGTTTATGGCTCTACTCTCCGTCTGCCGGGCGAGTTCTTTTCTCAATCTTTCCCTCCTGCTACTGCTGATCCCACCCTGTACCTCACCCGTTTGAAACGCTGTGCCCTCTCCTGGAGACCTACTCCGACCCGCCAGCAAAAGGTGCACTCTTACATTCCGAAAGATCTCTCTTCCTGTACCCATGTTTTGGTGAGGCATGACTCCCACCGTTCTCCTCTCCAACCCAAGTACGACGGACCCTTCCCAGTCATACTTCGGAAGGAGAAGTTCTTCAAGGTACAACGTCCCACTCGCACCGAAGTAATATCAATAGATCGTCTCAAACCTGCTTATTTTGAGGCGAATCCTCCTGACGTCCAAGATTCGGACTTGTTTCCAAAACCAATTCTGATTCCTTTGGATACATCATCTTCTTATCCTGTACCAGATTCTCCACCTCCTTCATCTCCTCCCGACTCTTCTCCTCCTTCATCTCCCTCTGACTCTCCATCTCCACCACTCCTTCCTCTTGACCCAGATCCTCTTCCTTTTCCTCCTCCTCCTCTCCCTCTACCGTCCCCTCCCATTCCACCACCTCCTGCCATGCCTTCCACAAGTCGTACTGCAGATGTTCCACTTCCCTCTCGTATTCCTCGCCCTCTCGTCCACACTCCTGCACCTCCAACACCAGCTCCTCGTTCTCGCCCTCGTCCTGGTTTGCAGCCGCCTGCGTCTAGAGACGTATCGAGCAGAGGCCGTCATTTGCGCCGGCCACTCCGCTACCGGGATTAGAGCGCCCCGGCCTCAGCTCTGCAGGGGGGTACTGTGGAGAGGTACTCTCTGTGGAAGTGGAAAGAACATCTATACAGAGCTGAAATACAGAGTTAAACTGCAGTGCCGAACACACCCTATGTTTAAAACGTGGTTGTAGTTCGTGGACCTAAACCACGCTTCCAAGCCGCCGATTTATCACTTTTCAAAATCGCAACAGCATGTAGCTTCCTTCTTCGGAATTAGTGCAAAATAATAACAAAAATACCAACATTAAAATACCATTACAAGCAATTAAGTGTTAATAAATAATTAAACCCAAACAAGGGCAGGGGTCCAACCCTCTTTTGTAAAATAGGATTAAGGAAATAAAGAAGAAAACTCACAGCAATTCTCATTCATCCTTATCTAGAAGCGGTCATTACTACCTAACCTCAATGACCAGCTTTACAATATATATATATATATTTGCGGCCCACGAGGACTGTTTTGTAGTCAGTGTGGCTCTTCACGGTAGATCAGTTTGACACCCCTGGTATAAGGTAAATAGATTTATGTTGTTTCTATGCTATCTCTTTTAGATTAATTTATATATATATATATATATATATATATATATATATATATATATATCCATATATATATATATATATATAACTATATATATAAATATAAATATGTATATAATATGTATATGTATATATATATATATAATAATATAAATATAATATAATAATATATATAATATAATAATAATAATAATAATAATAATAATAATAATAATAATATAATAATAATAATAATATATATATATAATAATATATGTAATAATAATAATAATAATATATATAATATAATAATAATAATAATAATAATAATAATAATATCAATAATAATAATGGATCCTATTTTTCTATATATGTTTAATATTTTTAAATCAAGGAATTGGTTGGTTTGACTTAATATAGTGAAATATTGTTTATTTATAGCCATGTTCCTTTTCTTTATAAATGTAATAGCATAAATACCTTAATATATAGAGCTTACCATTTAACATCCGGTTATTTTGAACTTCATACAGAACTTTCTTTCATAAATATATATATAAAGTCCAATTCATACCCCTCTTCCTTAATATATAACTTAATAAAAAGATTCCTTAATAAAATATATTCTCACAACAAACCCCTTATGCTAACTTCCAAACAACCTTTTAATATTAAAATACCCTTCTACGATCACCATTACACTAAAATTAAACAGGAACTTACAAAACTTTTATCCAACTCTTACCCTCACCTAAAACTTATTTTTCTCTTTACGCCCAACTCTTCCATAGGTTCCCTTCTAAACCATAAAGATTCCCTGCCTGCTCCTCTGCGTTCGTCCGTCGTTTATAAATATTCATGTGGTGACTGTCAAGACACCTACGTTGGCATTACCCATATCTATATATATATATATATATATATATATATATATATATATATATATATATATATATATATATATATATATATATATATATATATATATATATATATATATATATATATATATATATATATATATATATATATATATATATATATATATATATTTATATGTATACCCATACATATATATATTACCGTCAGGATGGACGAGCATAGAGGCTGCTCGGCTAGAACGGGTTCACTTTTCACTAGTGATGGGACGATTAATCGTCATCGTCATCGGCAAAAATCGGCATATTTTTTTCCAATCGTCATCGTCATCGGCAATTTTTGCCGATTATTTTGCCGATTAATTGAACAAATATTAAGAATTTTGGATAATATTAAAACTCAATAATATATATATATATATATATATATATATATATATATATATATATATATATATATATATATATATATATATATATATATATATATATATATATATATATATATATATATATATATATATATATATATATATATATATATATATATATATATATATATATATATATATATATATATATATATATACCCATTTTGATTATGGTATGTATGACATTCCAGTGCCTAATGGTTCGCCTTTCTGTTCTGCGTTCATATCCACACTCATCCTCCAAACAACATCTTAGAGACACCATCTTTTATCCACATATCATATACACATACTTATATCCACACCCCTCTTCTAGACAACATCTTACAGACATCCCTATCCCTTATATCCCTATGTGTGGGGGAGAAAAAATTGCCGACATCGTATGTCCTGCGTGTCGTAGAAGGCAACTAAGTGATGGTGGTAGTTGGGTTGGCTGCCCACTACCACTTATCTTTTGCCAGGAATGCTAATGCATGGCTCAGAGAAGGTCGTGATCGCCGTAAGCGGCGTTCTATCTTTCGGCGAAAATGTATGAATCGTATAGATACATGGAATGTCAGAGGAATAAATGTTGAGGAGATGAGGAGGGAGGTGATGGATGTATTTAGAAAGGGCAAATTTGATTTGCTCGCTGTGACTGAAACAAAGATGAAAGGAAACAGTGAAAATGAGTGGTGTGGTGTGAAATGTGTTTGTGTTGGTGTGGAAAGGAATGAGAGGGGGATAGAAAGATTTGCAATTCTGATGAGTGACTTGTGGTAAAGAGCTATGGTAGATTTTGTGTGTGTGAGTGCTAGAATTCTAAAGGTTAAATTTAAGTTTGAATAAGTAAAAGTATGTGTGGTTGCGACATATGGTCCATCTGAGGGTAATGTTGAAGAGTGCAATTTTCTGGGATAATCTGAATGATGTTTTGGATGGGGTGAGTATGGGATTTAGTTCATTTGCCACATATTTGCCCACCTAAGGATTTTTACAGTTGTCACCACCACTCACAGTCAGAGCCCTATTCAAGAAGGGGGTGTAGTACGCTCAAAAGTTCACCCTCTAGCGCAAATTACGCAGATGAGCACAGACGCAGGCTTTAAAGTGAGAGGGAGATTAAATTCAGCAGGACATACAGAAGATGGAAGAGAATTCCACAGAACAGAGGTGGCGGGAAAGAATGAAGCACCACAGCAAACTAGCCTGGAGTTACCAATATCAACACAAAACTGTGCGCAGATACAGCACTCCTTGTGCTACGAGGGCGTCGTAAAGGTGGTGGTACGCAAATGATAAGTTCCCTCTAGCACTTGCCACTGGGGTGCCTATAGAATAGAGATAAAGCACCAACAAAACAGTTTATAAGCCTTTTGACCTTTGACTCGACCCTATCCAAAAGCCGGGTGAAACCAGAGCCCCCACCCCAGATATGAGAGCAGTACTCCATACAAGGGCGGATGAGACCCTTGTATAGCTGGAATAAGAAGAGAAAAAAAGTCTCGCAGTCTAAACAGAACTCCCAGTTTCTTTGAGGCCGCCCTAGCAACCGTTGTGACATGAGGTTTCCAAAGACATTTTTTGTTTATGTTAAGGCCAAGGATGTTTATATTGTCAACAGGAGAGACGAGAGAATCGTCGAAAGAGATAGGAAAGTTAGAATGCGTTTTAGAGAGGGAGATTTGCAGAAGTTGGGTTTTTAAAGAATTTAATTTCACAAGGTTGAGATGACCCCATCCGGAAATTCTATCCAGATCAGAGAGAATAGAATAGGAAAGATTAAGACGAGAGGCAATTCTAGAAGTAAAAGAGGAAGCAGAACTGAAATGAGTTGAAGAATGAAGGGTCGAGTCATCGGTATATGAGTGGATAGAGTTAGATGTGCAGGTGAGAAGATCATTAATGAAAAGTAGTAATAAAGTAGGAGATAAGACAGAACCCTGAGGAACACCACTATTGACAGAAAAAGAAGAAGTCGCTCCATCAACAACAGCCGATATTGAGCGATTGAAAGAAAGCTAGACATAATTAAGCAAAGAGAAAGAGGAAACCCAAAGGAGGGGAGCTTGGAGAGCAGTGACGCGTGCCATACTCGGTCAAATGCTTTGGATATGTCAAGTGCCACCACGCAAGTCTCCCCGTAGTTCCTAAGAGCTGAAAACCATAAATCGGTTAGATAGGAAAGTATATCGCCAGAAGAACCTCGAGCGCTGAAAGCCATACTGGCTATCGGAAAGAAAGGAATGAGTTTCCAAGTAATGCCAATTTAAAATTGGAACAAAAATGCTAGGAGAAATTTAGGTGAGAGCTATATTGCGATAGTTAGAAGGATCAGAGCGGCTTCCTTTTTTCGGAATAGGTTGGACATGTGCGATGCTTCCAACACTGAGGGAAAGTGCTAGTATTGAGACATAGGGAATATAGTTGAACGAGGGGCAGGGATAGCACGGAAGCACACTCCCTCAAAACTTGGGGAGGAATGCCATCTGGGCCATCCGTCTTCCTATCTTTCATAGATTTCAGAAGGGCCTATACCCAATCAAATGTAATCACAGGCAAAGACATAGGACACCTGAGAGGAGAAGAAGGAGGAGGAAGAGAAATGCCAGAATCGTCTAGGGTTGAGTTAGTGGAAAATAGGAGGCCGAAGAGATTGGCTTTTTCAGTTGGAGAATTAACAACAGAACCATCAGAGGAAAGGAGAGATTTACAGAAGTTGCTAGAGATGTTTTGGCAAGAGGCCAGAAAGATTTGTCAGTAGGAGAACCAAGGAGGTTAGAGCACTTTCGTTTGATGAAAGCCCGCTTTGCTCGTCGAAGAGTATCCCTGCAACGATTTCTAGCTGAATGAAAATTTGCGAGAGTGATAGGAGAACGAGAATTTTTCCACACCCGATACGCACTGTCTCTAGCCTGAATGGCCAGAGAACAAGCACGATCGAACCATGGTTTATGAGGAGAGAAAGATTTAGTTGAAGGAATGAACTTGCTAGTCCCATCAACGATTACAGCTCCCTCCTTATCTTTTAAATATTTATACATCCATCATTATTCCTAACTGAGGTAGCCAATTTGCTATCATCTGCAAACTTAGAAACCTTACATTTAAGTCCCTGGTCTAAATATTTTATACATATATGAGGAACAGCCACTTGACCTAAGAAATCGTTACGGACCACAAACATGTCTCCTCATTTCCATTAATAAATACTTTTCATTTTCATTAATTATTATTATTATTATTATTATTATTATTATTATTATTATTATTATTATTATTATTATTATTATTATTATTATTATTATTATTATTATTATTATTATTATTATTATTATTATTATAAATATTATTATTATAAATATTATTATTATTATTATTATTATTATTATTATTATTATTATTATTATTATTATTATTATTATTATTATTATTATTATTATTATTATTATTATTAATTTATTATTATTATTATTATTATTATTATTATTATTATTATTATTATTATTATTATTATTATTAAGAGACTTAAGGAATCAAAAATTTTGATCGCTTAAATAATTTCGGAGGGTTGAACCCCTGACCCCCCTGTCTACAGCCTTGTATATATATATATATATATATATATATATATATATATATATATATATATATATATATATATATATATATATATATATATAATATTATATATATATATATACATAAATATATTAATATATATAATATATATATCTATAAATATAAACAATAATATATATATATATATATATATATATAATAATATATATATATGGAAGAGAAAAATATTAAAACAATTCCATATAGATAATGATAATAATAATAATAATAATATATTAATATTAATATTTATATATATATAATAGTATAATAGTATTTATATATATATCTTTATATATATAATAATAATAATAATAATAATAATATATGTAGGCGTAATATATTTTTTCAAATAATCGTCATCGTCATCGTCATCGTCATCGTCAAAATTTACTATAATCGTCATCGTCATCGTCATCGTCATCTACAAAATTTCATAATCGTCCCATCACTATTTTCCACCAATCCTCCCGCATCTAGTATTAGAAACCATAGCCACAATAAAAATCACCCTATAAATAAACAATATTTCACTATACTAACTCAAACCAACCAATTCCTTGATTTAAAAATTCTGGAATCACTCCATATTGCCAGTCTCAAACCTTCTCTCAACAGTGATAGTGGTCCTTATCAACTGCAACTTTCATAACTTAAAACAGTGTATTTAATTGTTATCATTTCATTTTTTCAGATGAATTGTTTATATTAATTGATATTTATTTTTGTAAATTTAATAAAAAGTAATAAAAAACTCTGTGTCCTGATGATGGGAATAGTACACTTCCCGAAACGTCGACTTATAATTTTTTATCGCATCATTGATCATTGTTAATTTGGAAAAAGTTTCATCCCTATATTTGCTTGCCTGCTTGCTGTTTTAGTTTTAAGGATTTAATAAAGTGAACATTTTAAGAAAAGTTTTAATTACATCAAATAACAATTATGTTTAGAGCATTGGTTTTATTATTTATCATAAAAACAAAATTTCCAGAAAAATAACAATATATATATATATATATATATATATATATATATATATATATATATATATATATATATATATATATATATATATATATATATATATATATATATATATATATATATATATATATATATATATATATATATATATGCAACAAGGGAATATTTCCGTAATGATGGCAATTATTATTATTAAACTTGTTGGAATAAAAGGTGTCTTAATTAAATCGGAGAGTTATTTTTGCTAATTATTATAGGTTATCGCGTATGCACAGTATGCGAATTTCTCATGAACCTCCGAATTTTCAATAAAACCGTGTAGTTTCGATGCTGAAATTGCATTCTATGGCAGAAATTATGTAGTTTTCATTGAGACCGTCATCC
Organism: Trachelipus rathkii; assembly: GCA_015478945.1. NCBI lineage: Eukaryota > Metazoa > Arthropoda > Malacostraca > Isopoda > Trachelipodidae > Trachelipus > Trachelipus rathkii. The sequence goes on along the minus strand of JABUQX010145096.1, from coordinate 14,925 downwards.
AGATCCAAAACGTTGTTTCCTGGCAATCCTCGTGGGAAGATATTTGCAGCATATGTGTCAGCGGGGAATAGTTACTACCAATAGTTAGTTGTAATACGTTCAGAAAAGGCTGAATGGGGGTAGAAACCCCCATATAAATCCTCCATGAAGGGCATATCACATTTATGTGTAATATTTAATATTACATTTGCTACTATTGTCAACCAACTAAATTATGAATTTCGAAGGTAATATGACACACTACTCTGTTGGGGATCGGTATTCCAGTATAATCGTACAACAGTCAGCGGAGCACTTACGAATGTATAATCGTGTGTCTTAGCACAGCTATTTAATTGTAACATCCGATAACACTATGCCTAATAATATGTATACAACCCAGGAACTGACGGATATGGTTGAGGCGTTTATTCTGGAAGGCAAGAATGCCCACAGAGCTACGGAGGTGTATAGACGGAGATATCCAGATCGTTTGGAACCGCATCCCACTATAATGTACAGATTGTACACAGGTTTTCAAGAATAAGGTTCGACCAACTGACCATCTCGCCACCCAAGTCAACCTCCCACCCGTACCCTTGACATGGAGTTTGACTTTCTATTGTATACCACGGAACACCCAACAACCTACTTACGGCAGACAGGAACGGTACGGTGCATTCTACATATGTACAACATTTTTCATTACAGAGCACACATTGTGCATGGTCTGCATCCCGGCGATCCCGGACGTTGGTTGTAGTTCGTAGTCCAAATGTGTTCCATGTTTGACAATAAACTTGACGCGCAGCTCCGTATTTTGTGGACGGATGAGGCCAGGTTTACCAATATTGGCACGATTAATGGGTGGAATTATCGGTACTGGACCGAGGAAAACACCGCATATCACCTACAGCACGCGACACCAGGTAGTTTACTCCATAAATGTGTAGTGTGAACTGCTAGATAATATGCTGATCGCCGGACATTTACCATAGAAACCTAGATAGCGAATGAAATCAAGAATTTCTGGACACTACTTTGTCAGACCTTCCTCGTGACGTACCATTACAGACACGTCAGAATTTGTACTACCAGCATGAAGGATGCCCAGCACATACCGCAAGGGCTGTGCAACATCATCTAAACGTAACACACCCCGGTAGGTGGATAGGAACATTGGGTCCTATTCCGTGGCCTCCTAGATCACCAGACCTTACTCAACTGGAGTATTACCTGTGGGGCTACCTGAAGAACCGTGTCTATGGTGGGGTACACAACACCGGTAGCATCAGTTAATTACCTCTTAAGTCGAATCACTCACGCTTGTCCGATAGTCGACTCCGAAAATATCACATTGGCAACATGACAAGGGTGGACCAGACGGGCTGAACTTTGCGTATGGAATAAGAACAGACATTTCGAGCACCGCGTATAATGTATACATGCATATACGATGAAGAATGTACTACATAAATCAGAAGGTACTACAGGAAAGGATTTCATACTATACCGAAATAATACTTATGTATGGACTGTAAATAAACGGATGTGTTACAGAGTTATAAATCATTTCTATATCAACCATAACTGTTCATCGTAACTAACTATTAATAGTACCTAATATAAACGTACGCTGTATATGGGGGTTTCGGCCCTCATTCACCATGTTCTAAACCTATTACAACTAACATTTGTTGGTAACTATTACGGCAGCAGCACGTATTTTTCCGCGTGTATTGAGAGGTAACTACCATTTGAATCGAGATGACTGTCTCTATGAACCCTAAATAATTTCTGCCATAAAATGCAATTTAATTATCGGAACCACACGGTTTTATTGAAAATTCGAAGGTTCATGAGCAATTCGCACTGAGACCATTTTTATTTCTACAAGTTTCTTAATTAGCAAAAGCAAATTTGAAGAATAAAATGCATCGCACACGAACATTTGTCTATATATCAAGCCCGACCAGTGTGTTTTGGTTCCTTGTGACGAAGTGCATCTCCAACCCGCCTAAGAATTTCATATATATGTAGCAAAAGCAAATTTGAAGAATAAAATGCATCGCACACGAACATTTGTCTATCTATTAAGTCCGACCAGTGAGTTGAGGTAAAGTAAAAAAAAATATTTCTTCAACATCATAAAAGGAAATTAAACCCGCTCAATTCATCATTCCCACAATTTACTGCCTAACGCAATCCACTCAGATGGGGGGGAGGGGGAGTGCGGCGTTTCGCAGACGCTGGTTTTGAGTGAAAGATTGAATAGAGCATGCATAATAGATGAAGGAAGTCAGCAGGAGTTCCACAGAACAGATGTGGCTGGAATTAAAGAATGATAAATACTGGTAATAATATTAACCTATCATAAATATACTGGTTGAAAAGTTAAAAGTTAGATAAAGCTGAATTATTATTGTTGTTGTTGTTCAATTAAATTCGTTGACATTAAGTTGGTTAATTACCCTCAAATTGGATCTATTCTAGGTAATTAAAAATTTACCTACGAAAATAGAATCCGGAAAAGAAATTCAAACTTCAACCAATACCGTCTGCCTTCCAAACTATATATATATATATATATATATATATATATATATATATATATATATATATATATATATATATATATATATATATATATATATATATATATATATATATATATATATATATATATAAATAAAAAAAAATAATAAAACGGCAAAAATACAAAGAATTAAGATTCTTTTAAGAAATGTTTATTTAAATAAAAATGTAGATAAATATTTATTAAATATGAGAATCTTCTTTTCAGTTAATAAAAATTTGATTAAAATTAATAATTATTAAATAATAAACTAGTGTTTAACCTACGTCTGGCAACGATTTTATAGTGATTGTATTTTATGTCTGACTAAATTGTGCCGAAATTTCCTTTAAGTAGCGGTTTTCACCAAAGGAAGGTGTGTTTTTAATCCTTTTAAAAGAAAATGTTATGATACAAATGATTATAATTTTATTAGAAAACTATAAATAAAAATATTAATAGAAAAATAATAAATAAATATTAATAGAAAATATAGAAAAATATTAATACTAATAGAAATATTAATAGAAAAAAATTATTATTATATATATATATATATATATATATATATATATATATATATATATATATATATATATATATATATATATATATATATATATATATATATATAAATATATATATATATATATATATATAATATTCATAAGGTTAGGTTGGTTAGGTTAACTTTCGTAACCTAACCTAACCTAACTTATCTAACCTAACCTAACCTAACCTAACCTAACCTAACCTAACCTAATTTAACCTTACCTAACCCTAAAAGTGGTTTACCAAAAAAAAGTATTATTGATGTTTTTATTATTATTATTATTATTATTATTATTTATATATATATATATATATATATATATATATATATATATATATATATATATATATATGTACATATATATATATATATATATATATATATATATATATATATATATATATATATATATATATATATATATATATATATATATATATATATATATATATATATAAATATATATATATATATATATAATATATATATATATATATATATATATATATATATATATATATATATATATATATATATATAATATATATATATATATATATATATATATATAACTCATATATATATAATAATAATATATATATATATATATATATATATATATATATATATAAATATATATATATATATATATATATATATATATATATATATATATATATATATATATATATATATATATATATATATATATATATATATACATATGAATATAAAAAAGCTAAACTAAAGAAAGTACCCGCATGATATCTCTAAAACTAAGATGGGTACAAGAAAACTAATAACATATGTGGAATCAACGTATGAAATTTGTATGGAAAAAGGATTTTTTTAATATCACCAAAACTACGATGGGTACAAAACTAATAACATATATGGAATCAGCGTATGAAATTGTATGAAAAAAAAGGTTTTTATATGCTAATAACTATTTCGAATCAGCGTATGATTTTTTAAGGGGCTCGAGCCGACAGTGGGACAGAGGGGGGGACGAAGTCCCCCCGTCCCCAGAAGGCGAGACACCCCGACTCTTTGCATCTTTGCGGTTTATCCGGGGTATTCTTTAAGTTTTAAAAAAAAATAATAATTTCTTTTTTTTTTCATACAAATTTTATACGCTGATTCCATATATTATTAGTTTTCTTGTACCTATCGTAGTTTTGGAGATGTTAAAAAAAATCATTTTCCATTCAAATTTCATACTCTGATTCTATATATGCGCTGATTGAAGTGCTTAACGTAGCGGGGATGCAAAGGCCACCATGCGGTCCTCTTAAATTTCACCATATATATATATATATATATATATATATATATATATATATATATATATATATATATATTTTTTATATATATATATATATATATAATATATATATATATATATATCAGTGGGGGCTTTTGGGGGTAGGGAGAGGAGACAACGCCGACTTGCCTGAGTGAGCTCAAAATATTAAAAAATCCCGACATATATATATATATATATATATATATATATATATATATATATATATATATATATATATATATATATATCTCTATATCTATCTCTATATATATATATATATATATATATATAATGATTTCGTTCCAAGGCTAGCTTTAAGATGCCGGCATCAATTTCTACTCGATTCCTTTTTTAATAGTAGCGATCGGTGGCAATTGTTAATTCTCGGAGTCAAAAAAAATAGTTCCTTATTCTCTAAGGCTAGGCAACTTTGGATGTGCCTGACGAGTCAGTATCAGTCATTTTTTTAAATAATCCCCATTTAAATTGCATTGGCAAGAAATAATAATAATATTATTAATAACATAATTATAATAATTAACTAATTAATAATTATTTTATGCTAACTTGATCATCTCTTATATCGACTTATTTAATTAAATTCATAATCCATTTATATAATTATTGACTCAATCTGAGAGTCGGAGAAAACGCGTTTGACTCAAATTCTTTCTCGGCGACGATATAGGTTGCCTCTGACTCAGATCAGTTGCTATATTTTCATGTTATTAATAATAAAGATTGTGTGTGGAGTTCTATTTGGTAATAATACGCTTTTCATATTATTTTTATTACTGATTTTGTGTGTTTTTAATAAAATTGAGCTGTTAGTTTTGTAAATACGGGAATATTGGAATCGTATTCGATTTAAGTTTCATTAAAAATTACTAAATTCTTTTTCGAGTGTTGTAAGCCTATTGAAATTCAAATGTTAGAAAATGTGCAATACAGCTAGTGATTCATATATGAATCTATTCATTCTCTTGCATTGTCGCTAGTATATATATATATATATATATATATATATATATATATATATATATATATATATATATATATATATATATATATATATATATATATATATATATATATATAAAAGACATGAAAACATAATACAAAAATTTGCAAAAAAAAAAAAAAAAAATTTGATTTTTATAAATAAATATAAGAGTAATATATATATATATATATATATATATATATATATATATATATATATATATATATATATATATATATATATATATATATATATATAAATATATATATATATATATATATATATATATATATATATATATATATATATATATATATATATATATATATATATATATATATATATTTATTTATTTGCCTACTCAAGAATTTTGACCACGAGCCGCCACTGATATATATATATATATATATATATATATATATATATATATATATATATATATATATATATATATATATATATATATATATATATATATATATATATAAGTAATGCTTAAAATTTGCTGCCAGATTTTCCGTTTCGTTTCCGTAAACAACTTATCGTACAAGTCTGCTCAGCAAGCCAAGATTTTGTCGCTTATTCGCTACCTTTACCTATATATATATATATATATATATATATATATATATATATATATATATATATATATATATATATATATATATATATATATATATATATATATATATATATATATATATATATGTGTGTGTGTGTGTGTGTGTGTGTGTGTGTGTGTGTGTTTTGTTTTGTTTTTTTTGTTTTTGTGACTTTGTGAGTGAGTGTGTGTGTGTGTGTGTGTGTGTGGCTGTGTGTGGGTGTGGGTGTGTGTGTGTGTATGTGTAGGTGTGTGTGTGTGTGTGCGTGTGTGTGTGTGTGTGTGTGTGTGAGAGAGAGAGAGAGAGAGAGAGAGAGAGAGAGAGAGAGAGAGAGAGAGAGAGAGAGAGAGAGAATAAAAAACAGGTAATTTACGAAGTGCTGTCTTTTTTGAATCTCTCTAATAATAATAATAATAATAATAATAATAATAATAATAATAATAATAATAATAATAATAATAATAATAATAATGGGTCTTTAGCCAGAGTTGTGGCTTTTGTATCACCGTCAGAATGGTCAGAAGCCCGGAAAAAGTGTTTTCATGTCGGAATTAAGCAAAATTTAAATTTATCCGATAAAGATAAGTAAATTACGAAAAGCAAATAAAAACTTGTATAATACAATTATAATTAAAATCTATACAAAGTAAGTTGCAAAATAAAGAAAAAATACCAAATAATTTGGGAGGTAAAGATACGACAACTAATAATCTTGTTTCCAACATGTAGTTAATATCACCGATAGAGAAATAAATAAATAAATTTACTAGTAACTAGTTACTAGTAATACAAACAGACATATAGCAATAGATTTGGTATAATTTTCTCATTATAATGGTACCAGTTTGAAATCTGTACCTGAATTAAAGCCATGAAAAAATTGAAATTTCAAATTGTAAAACCCATGATCTTCACCCTTCATTATGGGCAAAGGAAGGTCAACCTGGACAAAGAAACTAATCAGTGGCGGCTCCACGGCAGGGCGACCTGGGCCCACGCCTTATAAGGGCCTTGCGCGCATGCAGAGGCTAACAGATTTAACGCCCCGTATCGCATGAGCTGCGCAATATATATATATATATATATATATATATATATATATATATATATATATATATATATATATATATATATATATATATATATATATATATATATATATATATATATATATATATAAAATAACTCCTTGAGTGATTCTTCACTTACCAGGATTAGATCCCGGGCCCTCGCGAACGGTATGCCAAGCGTGTTACCACTCGACCACGACAAGCTAAAAAGATACGCGACTTAAACCTATGAAAGAATGCTCTATTCAATAGGAATAAGGACCGATTATGGCAGGACAGATACCTCAGCCACGCATCTCCGCTTGCACTCGGGTCAAAGGTAACACAGGACCCATGTAAGGAGACCACTCTAGATCGGAGTATAATTTGTATAGATGTAAATACTGCAATTAAACCGCAGTTCAATTTGTATAGATAAAATAACTCCTTGAGTGATTCTTCACTTACCAGTGAAGAATACTGGGATTACACAGATATATAACTTACGAAAATAAAACAATTATCAAAAAAGTTACAATGATTTAACCGAAGTTATCAAAATTTAGATGAAATTGCTTTTCAGCCAAAAGCCTATTTTGGCTTGTCAATTAGTAACATTAATAAAATAGAAACTAAATTCATTAGGCAATTGAAATTAACACCAAAGTTAAATCACACTATTATGTATAAGTGTATGAAGTTTCAGAGTCTAAAATGGCCTAGAAACTTTAATAAAGCAATTTAAAGACATATGATTTTGATGAAACTGATAAACTTTGAAGAAACTTAAAATTTTCACATTTTATATATATATATATATATATATATATATATATATATATATATATATATATATATATATATATATATATATATATATATATATATATATATATATATATATAATATATATATATATATATATATATATATATATATATATATATATATATATATATATATATATATATATATATATATATATATATATACGAATATATATATATATATATATATATATATATATATATATATATAATATATATCATATCTCATATATATATATATAATATAATAATAACAATAATATATATATATATATATATATAATAATATAATAATATATATAATAATATATATGTATATATATATATATGGTCCGGCGTTTAGTATATCCGTCGTATATCTTAAGAGACAGATTGATAACTGCAGTAAGGCAGATACGTTGATTGGAATGCTGGATCAGTTCTGGTGCGGAAAGTAAAAAAAAAAAAAAAAAAAAAAAAAAAAAAAAAAAGGTATGTCTCAAAAACTAAATTAGCTACAGCGAAAGGAATACAATAATGAAATGCTGGTGAAAGATCACAAAGGAAAATGCCAAAAAAAATATTAATTAAGACAAATTTCAGTTATGCGTTATAGTAATATGATTAAAGGCCTATTTAGAGACCTTTTATTGGTTTCTCGTTAAAATAAATAGTTTCTCGTTAAAATAAATAGACTTTCTATTAAATTTTGCTTTTTTTCACTAAAGAATACCCAAGGGTATACCGCCCCGATGGCAGGAGTCGGGGTCTCTCGGCCTTCCCGTGAAAAAAAGTTTTAAAGCCTCAGACTCGGCCAGCCACAGCATTTTGGGATGGGGTTTGCCACCGGATGGAATCCTCTGTAAGTTTAAGTGATGGCTTAAGTAGTAGTGTAGCGTTTTCCTGAATTATGGTTCAAAATGTATTCCTAAACTGTAATATTGGTTTTGAATATATTTTTACATTTTCCGTACTAGAATTGGACCAGCAATGTATTCCGTTTTACTGTAACAACAATAGTTCTTAAGATATAGAAGACGGATAATGCAGCTCCGAATCTTACAATTTTATATATATATATATATATATATATATATATATATATATATATATATATATATATATATATATATATATATATATATATATATATATATATATATATATATATATATATATATATATATATATATTCTTTTTTCTTTTTCTGACTCCGTCTGTTTTTATATTTTTTTTTTTTTTTTTTTTTTTAATATATTTCTAGTATATGATCATAACAATCAATTTAAGTGGTAACGGACATGATTCAAAAATATATAGGACCTTTTACGTTTTACGACTCCGTCAGTTTTAATTTTTTTTAACTAAAGGAATACCCAAGGGTAAACCGCAAAAATGGCAGGAGTCGGGGTCTCTCGGCCTTCCGGGGAACGACAGGGTAGGACTATTTCCCCCCCTCCGGGGAGGGTCTCCGGAACCCCCGCTCTTTGGTATTTGGGTGTCGCGGGGGTTCCTCCCCCCTCCCCTACGGGGTATGGAAAACGTCCCCCTTCACAATCCCCAAATCGGCTCGCCCTAGTTTTTTTACATTTTGTAATAAGCATACACTGATTCCAAATATGTAATTGGTTTTTCTGTAGGTGTCGTACTTTTCGAGATATTTCATTTTGAAACAATATTTAACATAAATGTGATTTTTAAAAAATTATTTAAAATATTTCAAACTTTTGAATCATGTCCGTTACCACTGAAATTCATTGTTGGTATCATATAGTAGCAATATATTAAAAAAAAAAAAAATCAAAACTGACGGAGTCGTAAAACAAAAAAAAAAAATGAATATATATATATATATATATATATATATATATATATATATATATATATATATATATATATATATATATATATATATATATATATATATATATATATATATATATATATATATATATATATATATATATATATATATATATATATATATATATATATATGGGCGTATACAGGGGAGCAGGGGCACTTGCACCCACCTAAATCTTGACGAAAGAA
>JABUQX010145095.1:40000-43301 GCA_015478945.1 Trachelipus rathkii | reverse complement strand
AATATGAAAGACTAACAACATTGAAGATATTGCACTTCCTCACCTTATAAAATACATTTATTCAATTAACTAAATATATATATATATGCTATATATACAAAGTATTTTTAGCTTGACTTTGGTGGTCAATTAGCTATCAGCATTCAAAAAAAGTCGGAAAACAAAAATATGGCACAGGTAAAAAGGCAGGAGGGAGAAAAATAGCGGAAGTTATTCGATGCGTTACATGAAAGAAAAAGTAACGAGTCTGTTACGTTACTCAAACTAGTTCCGCTAGTAACGGGTAACGGATCGTTCCTACTATATATACCTGCATATATATATATATATATATATATATATAACTTCTTATATATATATATATATATATATATATATATATATATATATATATATATATATATATATATATATATATATATATACAAATATATAAATATATATATATATATATATATATATATATCTATATATATATATATATATATATATATAGCATATATATATATATACAATAACATATATATATATATATATATATATATATATATATATATATATATATATATATATATATATATTTATATATATACTATTTAATATATATATATATATATATATATATCCACATATATATATATATATATATATCTAACTCTTTATATATATATATATATATATATATATATATATATATTTATATATATATATATCTTTACTACTATATACATATATATATATATATATATATATATATGAATCTAGATATGAAAGAAAGGTTAAGCAGCATTATCATCATTAGAAATGCTTTTGAGTATATTATTAGTGAGGATCTGCTTTTCTTAATTAATTTAGTATTTTTATCATTTTATAAGAATGGAGTAATTTTATCATCAATTCAATACTTTTTAGATTGTAAAATTATTTAGAATAATTTTATGAGTTTTTGCAATAATATCTAATATTGTAAGTTTATTTTGAATAATTTTAAGAAAGATTGTAAAAATATTTATAATAATTTTTGGTAAGCGTCTTAAGAGAAAATGGTATAAAAGAGCGAGCTTTATACATCTGTTCATTCTCGGTTCATTCCTGGTTCATTCTTTGTTCGCCGCTCTTCATATCAAGACTCTTGACGTGTATTACTTAAGTTTGGTGAGGAAATTAAAGGGTTTAGAATAACTATTCATTATTTCATTACTACGAAACCTTCCTGGTACAACTTGGATTTACTGAAGGATAGTAAGAAGAAAAAGGAATAGTAAGGACCTAGAGAAGACTTCACTTATTCTTGAGGACCAAAAGAAGATTCAAGAGGAAACTTAAGAGGAAAGTAAGGAAGCTCTTATTCAACGGCTGAAGCTGCTCGACGGGAATTTACGAAGACTGAAGTCTGCCAGAAGAATCAAAGCCAGTAACGACCTGGGAAGTGTCACAACCCTAGACAACGACCTCAGAAGGAAGACCACACATCTGTTGGAGGGCCGCGGAGGTACAAGGGACGGACTTATTGTGACATAATTGGATCGCCTGTCCGGGAAAGCTTCTGAAAGTAGAGAAGCGAAAACATAATTATCAGTGATAATGATGATCAGTGATACACTGGAAATTTCAAGCAAAATTTGACTAGATACTTCTAACAAATTCACCGTCCTGACTGGAAGCATTGTATAAACTTTGAAAAACTTACTTTAAAGAAATGGATTATAACTTGTTGAGTAAGTTATGTCAAGAGTTAGGTCTGAAGGGTAGAGAGGCCAGAGTTTTTATAGCAGAAAGAAGAGCTGCTGAGGCCGCGAGGCGAAAAGAAGAAGCCCTTGAAAAGGAAAAAGAACGAGCCGAAAAAGAGAAAGAACGAGAGGCTATTGAGAGGAGAGCTGAGAGAGAGGCTCTCGAAAGAGAGAAGGAACGCGCATACGAGCTTAAGAGACTGGAATTCTTGCTGGATATGCAATCTCCTATGGAAGTAAAGGAAAGGATATCAGAGAGAAACTTTCCATGTTCCGATTTAGAAAAGGAACGATTAGAATTCAATGAAGTCGAGCCAGATTTTGTTGACACCGCCGAGGACTTTGAAGAAGTTACCGAAGAAAATGGTGTCGAAGTTAAACAAGAATCTGAGACTTCGAGGAAACAGGAATGGTGCGGAAGAAGCGCCGAGCGTGAGGTCAATCAAGGAGACGCCCACGCGCGAGGAAATATAAAGGGAGCAAAACCACCGGACTGCACAGTCGAGGGAAAAGCTGAATCGGCAGCGTTGAGAACCGAATTAGAAAATTTAACGGGAGAGGACGAACCTCCAAAAATAGAGGATCAATGTGGAGTCGAACGGACACTGTCTCCTATTTGGTCAACAGATTACTCAGAAGGTTTTAAACCAGACATTGAAGAATTGGGAACGGAAAAAGAACCAAGAATCAATTCGACAGAAGTTGTTCTAGATTGGAACGAATCTGATTGGAATTCGAAATTTAATGAAAAGACCCAGCACTTCGCAACTCCCTTAGTTACAGGAAACTCTGCCCACATGCGGCGTGATGATAAGACAACCGACGGAATGTGTTGTAAAAAGAAATTGCAAGAGAAAGGGTCGGAGTTCGACGGAGTTACCTCTAATGTAGTCGATAGGAATCTTGGAGCCCACGAAAGAATGGGAGAACGAGGACGTAACTGCGATAGAGGAAAAGATATCATTGAAGAAGCAGACTTTAAGAATGCGCGAAAGAAGTTTGAGATGAACGAGAATTGTTCGGATAATTTAGAAAATGAAATGCAGACACTACGCTCATTGGATGAAGATTACGCTCTGCAGATTTCCGCCCTAAAATACGATATATCAAAAGAACTGACGATGAGAGAAAATGTGGAAAATAAAAATGATGAATCATGTGATGGAGAGAACTTTCTATCGGAAGAGAAAAGATGTTGTTTAAAGGAGAAGATGGTCCACCGACATAAAGCTTTGAAGTGGACCCACATTCGACGATCAAGAGCTCTTCGAAATGATAAAACGGAAGACGTATCGTTAAATCGGTATATGGAACAAGGTCAGAAGACACGTGATGGCTGTACTGGTGAATACGATATATATCGGGGATTATTATATAGAATGGAGAAAAACAACCGGGAAATAATAAAAGGATTAGTAGTCCCGAAACGGCTCAGAACCGAGTTAATGAGAGTCGCGCACGAATCTACGCTGGGAGGACATCTTGGTATAAATAAGACGCGAGGAAAACTGTTGAATTATTTTTATTGGCCAAAGATGACGGTACGATATAACGCGATATTGCCATTCATG
>JABUQX010145095.1:30000-32500 GCA_015478945.1 Trachelipus rathkii | reverse complement strand
ATATAAATATATATATATATATATATATATATATATATATATACAAAACATAATATGAAGTGAAGTAATATTTGAGGATAAATTCATCTTACCTTTTGAAATAAAGCGTCTCCTAAAAATATAATCATGAAAATATGTAAAGCATTAGAGCACACAGCAAAAAGCTCCCTTAATTGGTAATCTGAAGCTGTTGCTACTCTTGCAACTTCTGCAATTATGAATATTAGGTTATTCATAAAATAGCTGAAATTGTTGTTCGAAAATGATAGAAAATTTCTTCTGTGATCATGATTAACATAAAAAGCTTCTTTTTAAAATGCTTTTCACTTGTCTTATTAAAAACTTGAAAACACAAAGTTTATTAGACTTATTATTCTAGCTACGGTTACTCCAAAAATCTCCTTCTCTTTTTAGTTCTTCTGCTACTGTCAACAACTGCTCCATGATACAGAAAAATAGATTACAATAGATAATTGGAAAGCATAGCCCATAGAAATTATAAAATATCAATACAGTACGGAGAAACGTTATTTTTGCAGAATTTTTTATAGTCTGAATAAAAAAGAGAAAGAAAAGAATGTTTAATCCAACACAAAGTGTAAATATAATGTAATTTTCTCTTAACCTCTTTATAGAATAGTTATAAAAGGAAAGTTTTCATGGGATTTAATTAAAAACTTTGAATAAAGTCTTGTATAAATAGTAACGAATGTAAATGTGACAGCCTAAAGAATACGAGTTTAGAAATATTGAAATAAGTTTGTTAGAACTCTTTTAATAGAATCTGTTGACTTTGAATCATAATCTCGCAGCTCAGCTGAAAACACTTTCCCTTCTTAAAAAGGAATTCTTATTATATAAACAATTTTCATATAAATTTTGAATATTATTAATCCACTGCCATTTTTATCGTTTGGGTCATTTTGGTGAATTGGCAAAATGATTCTAAACTAATTTACCAATGCTGAAAAACGTTGGACTCCTTTATTACTATGTTCTGTTAAATAATTACAGCAAATATGAATGATATTATGCAACATGAATGAGACTTTATAATATTTATAACAATAATTTACATGTAAATAATTTCAAGGACAATCCATCTGCTTTTGAATTATTTTCATAAACATATTATGAACTAAAAGTCATACATTATTAGAAATATACGTAAGTAGTAAACATTTCATAAATAATTCAAAGAACTTGTTAAGTTCTTTTTAAAATTAAACTTCAATACTATTACATGTTTGAGACTATAGCCATTCTAATTTCAATACGAATGATGAATTGCTATAAATTAAAGGCTGCTTGGCTGTTGACTGCAGGTTGAATAAGTCAGTAAAAAATGAAAACAAAAATATAAAATAATTATTCTTTATTTATTTTGTAATATTATATATGCAAACATGATATATTAAATAAATAATTCATGGAATAAGTCAACCTCAACTCAATGTATTATATATATATATATAGATATATAAATATAAAAATATATATGTGGTATATATATATATATATATATATATATATATATATATATATATATATATATATATATAATACATATATATATATATATATATATGTAAGTATAGCATATATATATATATAAGGTTAAGTATATATATATATATAAGGTATATATATATACATATATATATAAGGTTGGGTTATATATATATATATATATAAGATATATATATGTTAGCGCTATATATATATATATATATATATATATATATATATATATATATATATATGTAATGTTTATATTATATATATATATTATATATATATATATATATATATATATATATATATATATATATATATATATATATATATAGAAATGTTTATAGAGAACTCTTTATATATATGTTAAAAAATATGGTGTAGTTATATATATATATATATATATATATATATATATATAAGTTATATATATATATATATATAGTATATATAAGTTATATATATAAGGTTACATATTATTATATGTATAGATATATAGTTAGGATATATAAGTAAGTTAATATTATTATAAGGTATTATACTATATATATATATATATATATATATATATATATAGACAAAGAAATGCAGCCTTCCAAAGTCTACCAGGTTAGTGGAGAAATAAAAACCACCATATTTGATACATTATGTTAAAGGGTTTATTTCCATAAAAGAGAGAATAGAGAAAATATATATATATATATATATATATATATATATATATATATATATATATATATATATATATATATATAAGTTAAGCATATATATATATATATATATATATATATATATATAGGGCATTTAAATCTCGGACGGACAGTACAGAAATGATTAATAGAGAGTTTGCAGAATTATCAATCGCAGGAGCTCCTCATGGGAGTGAAGAATTATTTGAGATTTCAGAAAATGAACAAGTTCCTTGAAATCAGGGGCTTTCGTGAGGCAAGTCACTTTTTTTTCCGTCGCTGACTCCTACTCTAGC